>JAIFZK010000024.1:13637500-13647500 GCA_027481765.1 Tenualosa thibaudeaui
CACACAAAGTGAGGGAGGGACATGTCCTCCAGTCAGCTCTACTGAAGGACAGAGCATGACTCATAGGCAGTGATGTAACAGCAGGCATGTGTACAACAGCTTGGGAATGATGTGAAGGCGTTTCAGGGAGGATGTGTGTGTGTGTGTGTGTGTGTCTGTGTGTGTGTGTGTGTGTGTGAATGTGTGAGAGAGAGAGATGAGATTTCTGGTAACAGAGTGCTCAAACTCCATCGAAACTTTTGACACTGTGACAAACGAGGGAAGTTGTTTTGAGATCTGTAGGGGAGAACCGGGACAAATCAATTAGGGGACAAATGATTGCGATTTTGTGATTTTGTCTGAGTGCAATGAAGATAAACAAACATGTTCAGTTGAAATCATAGTACATTATAGCCTCCATACATACACCAAATATCTTCTTTTTGCGTCTTTTCATCACTTTTCATACAGAGTTACAGGTGATGACCGATCTTTGAAGGTCCGAAGGAAATTTGATTTAGTCCTAGTGGTTGAATTTTTAAAATACTCATGACTGTTCATAGTGGTTTAACTTTATGCTCGTTCAGTAGCCCAATTCATTCTTTTTTCAATCCCAAGCTTTGTGAATAAATGGTAGTCCGTTAACTTGCACATCAGCTGATTGGTTATGGCAACGTTCTGCTCTTTCCTTAACAGCTTTCTGTTCTACTTAGCAGCGGTCCATTATCAAGAAATAATTGAACATTAATAGACCATTTGGAGGTCCTGAAGTGAATGGAGCATTCTACAGCATTATAAAGAGCCATGTAATAAAGTCCTCAGCATCATCATTTACAGAACATGCATATCTCCATAACTGTAAATTCATTAAATCTAATTCATAGACACACACCGTGAAGTATGTCAAGTAAAGCAGTAAGCTATTTCAAAAATCACCTTTTCAGGCCAATTCATAATACTTAGTAAAATATTATAGTTGTGTAAAGTTACAGAAATTGAACTATGTGTTTTATTTGCCCCCATGTCTGTTTCAGTCGTCCCTGCCACCGCTCACGATGCTTCTGTTGCCAATTTAACATGGTGAATCCAGCCCATATCAGCTGAGCTGATCAGCTGCACAACCCACTCAAATGTGGGCCAAAGACACATTGATAGGCCCAACACTCTCATACATCTGTTGTGCCCGAGCTTTTAGAGTACAGAGGAGAATTTTAATGTGTGTGTGTGTGTCTGTGTGTGTTTGTGTATATGTGTGTGTGTGATTGTGATTGTGTGTGTGTGTTTGAGTGTGTGGTTGTGTATATGTGTGTGTGTGTGATTGTGATTGTGTGGTTGTGTTTGAGTGTGTGGTTGTGTGTGTGTGTGTGTGTGTGTGTGTGTGTGTGTGTGTGTGTTATGAATTAGTGATATGTTTATCATGCACGTGTACAGTAGCCTATCTCTCCATCCGTCACTGCACACACCCTGTCTTCATCTGCCAGGGAGAGTTACCACGACAACCGGCTCAGGGGGAGGCTGTCGTCACACACACACACACACACACACACACACACACACACACACACACCAGAGCTGATTCATCTTTTTCTTTCTGTTTTTCTTTTCTTTTCTTTGTTTGTCCTCATGACACTATTTCTTCCCTTCTTCACAGGAATCGACTACAAGACCACCACTATACTACTGGATGGTCGACGAGTCAAGCTTCAGCTCTGGTAATGCCACACACACACACGTACAGGACATCAGCACACACACATACACACAAACACACACACACTTACACACATACACACAAACACACATCATATACACACTATTGGTACATAGATTCACACACACAGACACACACACACACACACTACACAATCTGATGCACTGTTTCCCTCTTACCCTCAACATTTACAATTAATGTTTGCTCTCATCCTTTAAGGAAAGGAATTAATGACACACACGCACACACACACACACACACACACACACGGTCACACACACACACACACAGTGTATCTGTGATCTCATAGCTCACATATTCAGAATCGCTTCATTCACAGACCTGACATCTAGTAGCCAGCTTGACTAGGATCTATCAGATATCATTCAAAGCTAGAAGTGAAGCCCATTGCTGCTGTGACTGGATCAGTCCTACAATGTTTGCTACTGAGCAAACCCAAACAGAACCTCATCCTCCAGTCATCACCCATGGCAACCCAAGCTTATCTTACACTCCCTCCCATCAGCCAGCAACTTGTTCTGCTTCTCCTTGCATGTGCTCAATTCTCCTCTCACCTCCTCTCCTGTCTGCGTCTCCTCTTACTTCCTCTCCTGTCTGCTTCTCTTCTCCCCTCCTCTCCTGTCTTCTTCTCCTCTCCCCTCCTCTCCTGTCTGCTTCTCTTCTCACCTCCTCTCCTGTCTGCTTCTACTCTCACCTCCTCTCCTGTCTGCTTCTACTCTCACCTCCTCTCCTGTCTGCTTCTCCTCTCACCTCCTTTTCACCTTTCATCTATTCTGCCCTCATTTCCCCCATCATTTCCTCTTTTCCTCTCATCTGCTCCCTTCTCCGCTTCTCTTCTCTAACGTACTCTTTTTCTCTCACCTCCTCTTCTCTCCTCTCACCTCCTTTTCTCTTCTCTCATCCCCTCTTTCCTCCTCTCATCCCCTTTTGTCTCCTCTCACCTCCTCTTCTCTCTTCTTACTTCCTTTTCTCCTCTCATCTTCTCCCTTCTCCTCTCATCCTCTCTTCTGTCTGCTTATGTACTCTTCTTTCCCGTCCTCTCCTCTTCTCACACTCTCCTCACCTCGTCCACTCATCTCATCTTCACATCTCTCTTTTCATTTTTTTTTCTTTTCCCTCCTCCTCTGCTCTCCCTTTTCTTCTCCTCTTTTCTGCTGTCCTCTCATCTCCTCTCCTCCTCTCTCCTCTTTTCTCTCCTCTCCTGTCCTCTTGTGTTTGTCATCCCGGTCTCCTGTCTTCTTCTCTTCTGTTCACTGTCAGCTGGACGCCTCTGGGTAGCTATGTGACTCCCTCACACACGTTAAATACACACATACAGATCTGATACAAATACAGATACGTCTGTGTGGACAGATATGACCAGTCACCACTTCACATGAAGAAGGGCATGCAGGTGTGGTGTGTCTGTGTGTGTGTGTGTGTGTGTGTGTGTGTGTGTGTGTGTGTGTGTGTGTGTGTGCGTGCGCGAGTCTGTGTAAGAGTGTGTGTGTGTGTGTATGTGTGTGCAAGCCTGTGCAAGTGTGTGTGTGTGTGTGTGTGAGTGTGCGCGCACAAGTGTGTGTGAGCCCATGCACACCTTCATCCTATTAGACATCACTGAGATTCTGTCACATACCAGTATGATGGTAATGAGACCAGTACAGAAGCTTTGATCAGCATATGCATAAAGACAACCAACCTCACATCACACACTTATGCTTTGATCAAGACTCATACGGCAGTTGACTGTTGAGCGGATCTGAGCCAGATGAGGGCCGCTCTGCCAGACGCAGCACCTCTCAGGTCATTCTGGCTGTTTATTCTGATGCCTGTCTGCTGGTTAACTGTTGACTTACTGTTCACAGAATGCATGTTGATTATGAAGGTTTGGGCTACATGTTTGGATGTGTGTGTGTGTGTATGTGCGTGTGCGCATGCAAGCGAGTGTGGTAAAACTGACTGAACTCTATTTATTAGCTGTTGTTCGTTGTGCTGTATGTTCATGGTATTAATGTGTGTGTGTGTCTGTTTGTGTGTTCCTTTGTTTGTGTGTGGGTTTGTTTGTGTTTGTTTCTTACAGGGACACGTCTGGCCAAGGAAGATTCTGCACCATCTTCCGGTCTTACTCTCGAGGAGCCCAGGTGTGTGTGTATATGCGTGTGTGTGTGTGTGTATGCGTGTGTGTGCGTGTTTGTGTACATGCGTTGTATCACCTGACTAACCCTGATATAGTGATGCTCATTGCTCATGTTATCATGCTGTTAAGATGAACACTGGAATTATAATAATAATAATAATAATAATAATAATAATAATAATAAACTATAACATCAAAATGTGTAGTCTGACCACGTCCAATAGACTGAGCTCAGTCCTACGGGTGGAATCAGCTATTGTCTTTCAAACTGGATCGTGCTACAATTGATCAGAGCAACGTTGGCAGAACAGCAATTATGTCCTTCTCTGTGGACTTAACTATGGACTTGAGTGCTCAACTTTCAAGTCTAACTCCAAAGTCGATGCCAAAGCCAATTCAAACGAGTGCTATTTGTTGGCCATTTACTTGATTTGCGTTGTCACAGCCCTGTTGTAATTGTGCTAAGGCCGCCCAACAACTCTCTACAAAGATAAAGCATTGTGATGGTCTTACCAAGCCTTGGTAAGACCAATGGTAAACCTACAAAGGCCCCAATGGTGCGTGGCTAGACGTCCCCGCCTAGGGTGCATCTAGATTTCTAGGCTAGTGTTCAAGATGACTCAAAATCTTGAGGGTCATTAAGGTAGATTGAGAGAGTCAAATCAGTGGGCATCTGAGCATGAAACGACCAAACTGAATTCTCAGTTTGACTATTTCCTCATAATGCAGTTCATGCTGTGGCCTGCAGGGCTGGAATTCCTGTGTTGTCTTGGTGTTCCTCTGAGTGCTGTGTGTGTGGTTTGTGTTGTTTAAGCATTCTTCTAAAATGGTGCATAAGCGTGAAGTGCAGTGTGTTGTGTAAGCATTCATTTAAGATGGTGTATGTGTTTGTGTGTGTCTTTACTTTTGCTTTTGCTTTCCTTTGCTTTTCAGCTTGCTTTGCCTCTTTCTTTCTTGAACCTAATTAAAAATATTAATTTCTCTGCACAGGGAGTAATCCTGGTGTATGACATCACTAATCGCTGGTCCTTTGATGGCATTGACAGATGGATTAAAGAGATTGATGAGGTAATAGCTTCAAACAGACTGCACAAAAGCCTGATTATGGGTAAAAAAAGAAGAAGAAATCCAGGTTCCTGTTAAGGAGTCGCCAGTCGCCATAATTAAAAATGCCAGACAGATCAGTTCTAAGCGAGTTGAAGTCCCAGAAGGAGCTGGACAAGAATCCAAATAGAAGATTTCTTTGATATTTTGAAATTCTCAGAAAAGTGAACTTCCTTTAGTGTGTGCACAGAGGAAATACACAGCAGTATCAGTTAACCACAGGGTGTTGTAATGGCCCACAGAGAAACCTCATAGAAATGACAACACATTATAAAAAGACTCACTAAAACCTCATAGTGGTTAATGCACCACTGAAATCTACAGTGTATTAATTTATTTCACCTATATTTACCCAGGAAAGACATCCCATTCTCTTGGCCATGACAGCAGCACACAGAGACGATAAAGCAATGGACAACAGTAACGAAAATAACAATATTCCAATTACAGAATTTAAAACAAAGAAATAATTGGCCTTTAGATCTTGAAATCAGCAGGCGAAATCTGAAGTTTCAGCTGAGCACTAGAACTAAAAGATGCATATTTTTGTTGAGGGAACGTTATATGGAAGGTACCTGTTTGACCATAGATTTTGCTCAATTGTTATAAATTGTTAAAAGTTTACATGTAAATGAAGGAAGCTGACCAGAAGTTGCCTTAAAGACTATGCTCAGTCTGTGCATCTTCTTAAATAATGTGACGCCTGACTTGCCATTCTGTGTAGTTTCACAGTGGTGAGCACAGTAACCTGCTCAAGTTATAAATCTCAGTGCAGTATGATACCCATAATCTAAAGAAAAAAACACTGTCTTGGAAGCATGTCTATAAAACACAGCACCAAGTAAAAAGGTGGATGAAAGATCAAAAATACTTAATTTTTGTTTTCCAAAGATATTAGGATGCATTGTAGGTTTTATACAGTTTTTTATGGTAACCATTTTTTACAAATGTCAGCAGTATTTTATTAGACATCCTCCTCTGTGTGTGTCTGCTACCCAGCATGCTCCAGGTGTGCCCAAGATCCTGGTGGGAAACCGTCTGCACCTGGCCTACAAGCGGCAGGTGACCACTGAGCATGCGCAGGTGTATGCAGAGCGTCTGGGCGTGACCTTCTTTGAGGTCAGCCCCCTGTGCAACTTCAACGTCACGGAGTCGTTCACAGAGTTGGCGCGCATCGTGCTAACCCGCCACGGCATGCAGAGACTCTGGAGACCCAGCAAAGGTGAGCTAGGACGGATGGGCAGTGGAGGGATACTGGGGCCTCACCTCGCAGGGGTGTGAAGCGGCTGCTCTGCGCTGCTCTTGCGTCCCTTGAAGTCAGTTGTTGCAGTATTTCCGAAGCAAACAGCAGGCTTAAGTAAAACACCTGGTTTAGCCTCCCTCAAGTGGTGCATTACTGAAGCATTATGTTCGCGCCTTGTAAAAATAATTAATATGACAATTGGTCTATTTTTTTTCAAGTGTGCACAGTGATCTTGCATCTGTTGTAGCCAGTTCCAGCTCCACTTTGCCCAGACAGTAATGTCAGGAATGACCAACAGTCCACAGTTGTTCAACCGCTGGTGTGTGTTGGAGTTTGTAGGAGGTTTTAACACACTGCTGAAAAATTTGCCCTGAGTTAGAGCTGAGGCCCAGGGTTCTGTTCTAAAAAAGGCCTAGCATACCGCAGTCAAACTTTAAAACAAACATTTCCATTGTCCACATCACTGACATAGTTTCCAGCACCACCTAGTGGCGGAATCCAAAATCCAAATACCAGCTGTTCTCTGTTTTTGGTATTGTGCTCTCCTTTCAGATACAATCAGATGTTTTTTTTTGTTTGTTTTTTTTATCCAGAGCGACACACACACAGACACAATACGCACACACACAGACACAATACGCACACACACACACACACACACACACACACACACAAATACACATACACACAAATACACATACACACAAATACACATACACACGTACACTCACACACATTCATTCACACATTCCCCCACATGCACACATACATACACACAACAGTTTTTGTTTGTATACTAACCTAAGAACTGCTCCCAGTTGATCTGTAACACAGCACACAAATGCCACCTGGTCTCTCTTGCTTGTCCTGTGATGTCTCTAAATATGTGTTTATATTTATCTTGCTGTTGCATAAAGTAAATAAGCTTTCAGTAGAAGAATTATCTTGATCAAGATTGTGATGATTAACATCTGCAGGGCTTGGAACATCTTCTAAACTACATGCACCTTCATTTCTGTTTCTCTTTCTCTCTCTTCACCCCTTTCTCTTCCTCTTCCTCTCCCTCTCCCTCTCTCTCTTTCTTTCTTTCTTATATCCCTTCCACCCTTCTCTCCCTCTCTCTTGCCTTACGTGTTTTCTCTCCTTTTCCATATTTTCCCCTGTTCCCTCCATCTTTACCCCTCCCAGTCTTGAGTCTGCAGGACCTGTGCTGTCGTTCCATTGTGTCCTGTACGCCGGTACATCTGGTGGACAAACTGCCATTGCCACTGGCACTGAAGAGCCACCTGAAGTCGTTTAGCATGGCCAACGGACTGAACGCGCGCATGATGCACGGGCGCTCCTATTCGCTCCTGCCAGCCACCAGCACCAAGAAGAGACCCGGCGCCTCCAAGAAGAATAAGCTCTTACGCCCCCCGCTGGCCACGGCACACTCCTGCGCCCGCACTAGCTGCAAGATCTCCTAAAGACAGACAGGGGGAAAGACAGGGGAAGAACGTTCACTCTTGCTTCAGACTCACACTCTTTCACACACACACACACACACACACACACACACACACATACACACACGCACACACACACACGTAGACACTCACACACAGTCAGACTTTTAGCACCAGAGCTACCGCTGCTCTGTGACTGAGCACACTGGCGTTGATATGCTCAAACAGATGCTCAGACTGGCGTTAAGGAGCTTGACCAGGGCTGGAGTGGGTCTCACGGTGAGCTGAACGCACCTGCAGCAGCAGTTACAGTGACTCTTGGAGGAGTTCCACAGACTCCCAGAGGAGTGCAACTGACTCCTGCTGCTGCCGTCGCTAGGGAGCAGCTGAATGTGAATTCTGTCGGCTCAGGAGAAAAGTTTGATGGACAAGGGGTGGGGAACAGGGAGCATGGAGATGCTGGCGGTGTTGTTTGTGACGATGTGCAGTAGTTGTGTGTTTCGTGTGTGTGCACCCCGTTTAAACGTGACGTACATGTATGGACACTCAGCAATCACCACAGCAAGACCTCACCAAGATGGCTGATTTGCAGTTTGCAGTTTGATGTGGTTGTACATTGTTATCAGTGCGTGCTAGCTGGGTATTTAACTCACGACCTGAGCATTTGTTAGCACCTTACCTTGAAAGCTGTTAGTTCCAGTAACCTAACCACAGAGAACAGCAGTGGTTTATACAGCAGAGTCGGCCACTACCAGGTCTCAGATAAGTATTGATCGTGTCTGTTTGCATTTTGGATGAATGCTTTTTACTGATCAATTAATATGTCTGCTTTGTATACCAAGCCATAGGGCACACCCAACTCAGTCGGACACACACACAGATTCCTTTGATCCTGCTGTGTGTACTGGCCTCTCTCCCAGTATTGGTAAATGCAACACTTTGTAATGTGTACTTCAGTCCAGCGTTGTTTATTATGATTGATTCTTTACTGTATTGATTTCTCTACACAGTGGTTGATTCATGTGTTGACTTTTTTCTATTGAGACACCAAAGAGTGTGATGGCCCACATGCATTATTGAGACGGGGAACCATGTTCCCCTGAGCCACAGTTTGGAATAAACACTTAAAATAAACAAACACAGTTGTGTGTTTTTATTTCTATTTTTACTATTTTTCTACTATTTTTTTCTTTTGTCTTATATATTTAGCTTTGCTCTAAGTTGTAAGTGCTTTTAAGATGTGCATAAGGATAACATTGAATTCAAGGGAACAGTTTGACTGATTGTAAGGGGACTGGGACATATTTAATCAGTGCTGGGTTAGGTAATTGACTTGAAAAAGCATTTGAAATTATATTTCCCAACTGAGGTTTTTTGCTGAAAATATTAAAATGATCAAATGTATTATTACAATCATCCACTGGATGGCGATGTTTTCTGCTATTTTGCAGTCATATTTCCTTCCAATGCTTTAGTCTGGACTGGGATGCAATATGTAACAGGAGGGTGTTATGGGCAGCATTTATCACTAGGGGGCCGTATTTGTAAACTCCTAACCACAGAAATTGCAACGCTAAGACTTGGCAAGGATGTTATGTGTAAACGGTGGCTACTAGCCCTTATTACATTTTACTGCATAAGTAAAACAGTACTCAGAGAGTGCAGACCTCTGCCAAGGCAATATAGGGTCACTGAGGCAATATAAATTCCAGATCACCACAAAAATTTAATCATCTGTTCCTTGTCCTAATACCCGTGTTGTCTGAAAATTTCATCCAAATCCGTGCCGCACTTTTTGAGTTATTTTGCACACAGACAGACAAACAGAGAGACAGACAGACATACAAACACCACTGAAAATATAATCTCCTTGGCAGAGGTAATAATCAGACTTCTCAACCAGAAGACAGTCAGGCAAGGCTAACAGCAGAGGGTATGCATTCATGTTGCTAAACGTATTCACATATCAGCTGAATAAGAAGCTATATAAGCTACAGAAATGAAAAAAATATCTTTTCTTCATTCTCAAGTCTTCATTCTCTAATTTCTCATGAAATTATTATATTACTGATTCTCATTCAATAAGTAGCCTAATATTTAGTAAACAGTGGTTACTACACAGTTAATATACAGTTACAGTCAGAACACAGTTTTGGTTTTTAAGTTTGCATAAAACACTAACCTGAGGTTTATATATGTAACAGGAAACTACAGCAGTAAACACTATAATTTGTCAGGTGTGTTTGCTGCATAGGTAAGAAGAGTGTCTGTTAGATGTTTAAAGCAAGGGGAAGTAGAATGTTTGTCATATCTCTCTAAGGTGTGCTCTGAAAAGAACATTTTTATAGACAAGTAGTAGAACGAACACTTGGTTCTATGTA
>JAIFZK010000024.1:13655000-13665000 GCA_027481765.1 Tenualosa thibaudeaui
GCACATAACTTTCTTGCTGGTACTTACACTCTCTTTTTATAGCACACACTCTGCTGCATGCACTATTGTATTTCTGTATACCCACATATATATATATATGTATATATTATTATATATATATTACTTGTTCTTACAGAAATCACAAAACAATCTAGTTGGAGGAAACTAAAGGCTAAGGTGAGTACCCTGATGTAGTACTGCAGCGAAATAAAACATTGTGCAGCAGCGTTAGCCTGGCTGGTCATATGCTACCTATTGTACCAACACACCAGCTGCCACACAGCTGTCCATTTAAATATTGAAATATGTCAGTGGGTGGTTCAATGCTGAAATGAGCATCTACAGCAAGTAATAATTTCAGACTAGGACACTGCATGTTCACATTACCTTTAGTGTTTTTGGATTTCTGAGTTAAAAAACGGTTATTCAAAGGAGAAATCCGTGATTCAGTCCATAGTGTGCTGTCAGTGGGACGAGAGTGCTATCAACAGGAAAAAGAGCAAGAAAATATAACATAGACTAAAGAGTGAACTGGCAGCTAACTCACACCACTCATAAAAACTTACTTCCAGTTTCATTTTCCTATCCCCCATTCAGTTAATGTTAGCTGCGGCCTGTTGTATCAGATTGTCTCATTCATTTTCCCAAATGAACAAAAAAAGGCTATGGACTGAATCACCCTGGATTTCTGCTGAAGAGAGACCACATATGCAGCTTCCTCTTATTGTAACTCATCACTGACGCAACTCAACAGTCATTAACACAATACAACACAAGACGAGGAGGCAACAGCAGTAGAAACATCAATTATACAGAGACAAGAAGCTTCACATGTTAGCTGTTTGATTCAACCCTTTTATTTGAATTTCAGAATGACTGACAGATCTGAAGAAGCTCCTCTCTGTCTGGTTTGAAGCGCAGGTAATATGAGCCCCAGTCATTATTTCCAGATCCCATGCGGTAGTGTGGAGCCCAGCTCGGATTGGTCAAGCCTCAGCGAGCTAAGAGCTGGCTGGCCCTGTCTGGGCTTAGAGAGAGTGGCTGGTAAAGTCAGCTCCCTAGTGAAACACATGAAATTGCCCTGAAACCAGACCTGATTTACACCCTTCAGAAGTCCTGGTGAAATTAATATACATTATCAGTGCAATTCCGCGCGTAAATTATTTAGAAAGCTGTTAAGTTGTCTCCATAACGAGGTATGAAATATGCAGATTGTTTGACACCCTACAACTCAGTAGGGAGAACAGGGTAGGGTAGGGGTGGGTGGGGTTTGGTAGAAATAGAGTGGAAAGAACACAGCCAGGCCAGAGGTCTAGAATGTGACAGACTATAGAATGTTCTGAAACGTGAGAGTAAAACATTCTGAAATTGAAACTGTGCTTCTACAATGCCCGGAGGGGACAGAGATGGGTAATTAACTAAACCAACATGCATAAACATGCAGTTTGTGATCACAGATGTCTACCAAACACCAGTGAGACACTGAGTCTCAAATCAGACCTAATAGCCTGAGGATAAAAGGAAAAAGGCCGCTATCGTTTCCCACAGCATTTTTTTTGCTGTTCGATATATTATACACTAGCAGCTCCACAAGCTAACATCAAACAGCCTCATCTCACAGTTTCTATGCCTGCTCGGTCTAAGCTGCCTGTCTTGTATACCAAGAGCTTAAAGTTTAATTTAGCCTGTCAACACCCTTATCTGAGACAGGAGGGTATCTTAACCTATTAAACGCAGTAGTAGTACTCACATGAATGACAAGATAAATATTCTTGTTTGATGCGTGCTGGAAGTTATTGACATCTGTCAATCATGCTGTGCTTGTGGGGAAATATTAATTTAAGCTTTGTGTAGAGCCTTTCTGAGTGACAGGAGCTACATGGCAGTATTGGACCAACATAATACTTGAACCTTAAGTCACTACTGATTCAACACACATCTGATCTAATCATAACACATACAACCCTGTCATTAGCCTAAAGAACTGCTGATGTGACATAACTATTGGTTATGGGATGCATTAGCTGCTAATTATCATGGCAGGGCTCATAGTAAGAAATACAGCAATAGTTATCCTTGCATTCTAACAAGCTAGCATAGCATCAAACCATGGAGATTCCTGATTAGGATAACATATTGACATGTCTTTCGGAAAGATCTCAAACACTGCCGTAAGACAAGGTAGATCTCAAGAATGTTACTGTCTTACCTGGTGTTCCCTTACCGTCTTAACTTGTTTTCGTAGCGTAGTTTTGTTGGGAGCCATTAAGTGTCAGGTCTTCTTCCTCAATAGGTGCTTTGGTGTTGAGAGCCAAAGCAGCCAGCTATCAGAGAGCACAGATGCTGTTTAGCTCTGTCATCTGGAGATCGCTGTAATGAACCCCACAGTCAGTCTCACACCAGCGGAGACCAGACGGGTGGCATCTATGCATGCCATCAAAAGCCAAACTCAGACATGCAGGCCCTTACCTGAACCATAAGCTTATAACCGCTGAGTCTTGACAGGCCAATGCCAGTCAGAGAAATGAAAAAGTGAATTATTAATATTGTTGTAACTTAAATTATACATGAACTTTTCATTTAGGTACAGGTTGGGTGTATTTATTTTGAGCAGATCGGGTGGGTTATTATTGCTATTGTCGGAAAACAGGTCAGATTGGGAAACAGGTTGGGAATGGGTCGGAACGGGTTTACAAAATTAGACCCATGCAAGGCTCTGATTTGTAGGAACCCCCTTTAGAAAAAAAAAAAAAAAACTTTTCTTACAAGGATAATGGTGAATGTGCCCATCATTATAATGGTGTGTATTACGTATTAGTAAATCAGTCATGTTGTGCTAATCAGGGGGTCACTGTTGAGTTCAGTCAGGTATGCAGAGTATTAGAAGGTGATAGGAAACCTGCAGGGCGGGTGGAGTGACGTCAAGGAGCCCGGCTGTCTGTCCGAACCCATTAATAATGAAGAGGGAGGGTACCAACAGAATCGGGGATGCTGGTGGTGACAGGAGTGTGAGTGTGTGTGTGTGTGTGTGTGTGTGTGTGTGGTGTGTGTCAGGGGCCCCTGAGCAGGGAGATGAGAGTGTGAGAGCCTGACTGGTGTCATTCTCGGTGGGAGATCACTAGGGTTGATGAGAGAGGCAGGCGTTCTACTCACACCACACGAGAAACCATCAACCTCTGGATGCTTCTGAAAGACGAGTGTGTGTACTGCATAATGAGTGTGTGTGTGTGTGTGTGTGTGTTAGAGAGAGTTCAAACTGATGAATAGTGTGCCGACAGACTGCAGCTGTGAAGGGGGCCAACATGTAATGCGTTGTCTGAGTGGTCATATTCTGGAGCTGACTGACTTCCCTTAGCTCCCTGAAGGCATGTCTGACTATGTGTGTGTGTGTGTGTGTGTGCGTGTGTGCGTGTGTGCGTGTGTGTGTGCATATCTCCTTTCCTCACAAAGACATACATAGCTATTAATAGTCCGTAGGGAGAAGAAAAAACACTGCTCTGAAATGTCAGATTACACAGATAAAAGACAAAAGAATTTATTTATAAGCTAGAAAATATTTATATATTTCCTTGACGACACTGCTATTTTCTCCTTCAAAGACGAGGCTGAAGAGACATCAAGTATCACAGACAGGGCCTTTGGCAGTGTGTGTTTGTGTGTGTGTGTGTGTGTGTGTGTGTGGGGGTGGGGGGTTTTATGGGGGTCAAAGCGGACACCTGATGGACAGCACCCCTCCAGGGGGCAAAGGGTAGAGGGCTTCAGAGACGGTTTGGGAAGAATGGGTGTGTAGTGGGGCATCTGCAGATAAGGGGTCAGAGGGTTGAGAGGCTCTACCAAAGGATTCTTGCCTTTGAGCAGGTTAAGATGGTGTCGACAAACATAAACACACACACACATACACACACACACTTTCATGCACATGCCACAGATACACATACTCATGCTGCCTGCATACACTCACATAAACGCACACACACATGCACATACACAGTCCATCATCCATCACCCAGCCCTTACATGTCTCTCTCTCTCCCACTCTCTTTCACACACACACACACACACACACAAAACATTCTTTTAAAGCATCTCAAAAACACATACAGAGCTAAAAACACAAACACACATCACAGGGACATACACACTCCCTCACACACACACACACACACACACAGACACACACACACACAGGAAACAGCAGTTATCAAGTTATCATGGTTTGGACACATAGGCAGCACACACAGGCTGCTCAATAAGATTACTATCACTCAACACACAAACTTGGCGTGATAGTAAGCATTAGGCTGGGATGAGTTTATTATGAGGTCTAATTAGGCATGAGTGTGTGTGAAGCAGGTATGTAGACCTATTACAGCATTAGGCAAGCTCATGATGGATGTATCTGTGTCTGTTATATGGGTGTTGTATGTGTGTGTATGGGGAGGTGTTAAAGGCATACTGAGGACACGTGTATGTGTGTGTGTCTGTGTGTGTGTGTCTGTGTGTGTGTGTATGTGTGTGTGAGTATGTGTGTGTGTGTGCGTGTGTGTGTGTGTATGATAGGCATGCTGGAGTCATGTCAAGTCCAGCACTAATAGATCAGTGAAGTACACCTGAGCATGTCATACATCATGTGATCTTTTAAACAGGTTGAGGTCATCTCTTATGTACCATCTATATGACAGACGAGCTGTCCTCTGTTTCTTTCTCTCTTTCTCTCTCTCTCTCTCTCTCTCTATGTCTCTCACTCTTCTTCTTCTTCTTCTTCTGATTGATGCAAGGGGGCCTATTTTGGAGAGGGTCAACTAAAGCATTTGAGAAGAAAATAGCTGACCTCTTTGTGTGAAGTTTGAAGGCTTTGATGTGCTTTGGAACGGGAGTAAAGCAGAAACAGCGAGTCTGTGTCTCACCATGGTTCTTCAGCACAGTTTCATGTGACACATTTATGAAACTGAACCAGCACATTTAGACACACACAAAATCACACACACACACACACACACACACACATACACACACACATAGACACACACACACACAGCAAGGTTGAAAGAGAGAGAGAGAGAGAATCAATCACCAGTATATTACAATACAAATACTTTTTTGCAATACAAAAACTTTTTATAGCTGTCGTTAGAGAATAATATTTTCTGATGAATCAGACAAATACTCTGATCAGAAGCGAAGTGCCATTTCTCTCATAAAAAAGTGATTGAGCATCGCGTCAGTTGGTGGGGAAATGAAACATTAGTAAATAATTTGAAGGAGACGAGAGCTTTGAATGACCCCGGGTGTTATGTATAGTCCACACTGCACTTAGCCAGCTTGGCTCATTAGACACCTAAGCCAGGTGTGTAGAACAGCTCACCTGTTGCTGTTGTCATTTGAGAGGACCTCTGTATGTGTGTGTGTGTATGTGTGTATGCGTGTGTGCACGTGTGTGTAGAGGGGATGCATGTTTATTTTTGTGTGTGTGTATATGTGCGTGTGTGTGTGTGTGTGTGTGTGTGTGTGTGTGTGTGTGTGTATACTGTTCATTTCCTAAATGGGTCCTGTAAAATTCATTTTAGCAGGCAGCATGTGCGGTGCTAATTTGAGAAGGTCTTTGGAAGAAATGGTTACCCATGATTGCAGCATGTGTGTGTGTGTGTGTGTGTGTGTGTGTGTGTGTGTGTGTGTGTGTGTGTGTGTGTGTGATTGTATTTCATCACAGGGATTTCAGGTCATTCTTTGCTAAGTAAAAAGCAAAGGAATGGCCAGGTGCTGCTGAACAACTGGTCTTAGGAAGAAAGAACCAGTTACAGCATTTCTGTGAAAGTGTGTGTGTGTGTGTGTGTGTGTGTGTGTGTGTGTGTGTGTGTGTGTGTGTGTGTGTCTGTGTATACTGGTGAGTGATTCGTACATGCCTAAAATAGTGCACACAGAGGTAATTATGATCATACCTAGCTGCCTGAGGGCAGTAAGATCATTTTGGTCTTCAGCTGCCTCTTCATGCAGCCTGCTCTTTAGAAACAGACTCTTACACACATCTCTAAACTTCTATTCTAGATTTCTATTTCATTCTGTTCCATTCTGTATTTCTACCTATATTTCTATCTCTATCAGTATTGTATGCAGTATGTATGCAACCTGCTCTTTAGAATCAGACTCTTCACTTCTGTCTTCACTTCTATTCTATTCTATTCTATATTTCTATTCTATTCTATTCTATTCTACTCTATTCTATTATATTATATTCTATATCTCTACCTTAACATAATAAATTATCAGCATTTCATGCAGAAGTGTGTAAGTATACTAAACCTACAGAAAAATTGGGACTGATTGCCTGACTTGCCTGACTCAAAATAGTGTTTTTAAGTAAAGATAGTGTTTGTTGCTGTAGCTGGCTGAGTCCTACTGTATGTTGTTATCTGTCACAGTGCTTGTTGCAGGCGTACAGTAAGACACTGACTTGCCAAGTGCACGTTCATAGCACTGAACACTTCTTTGCTGAACATACAGACACTCGCTATTGTTTCTGATCTAAAACAGCTCGTCTATATTTTTAGACAGACTTAAAAGTTACGGCAACAATAAAGTGATTCAGACTTTAGATTCTCTGCTTTGCTGACTTCCTTCCATCCCAGAGCTGACACTCATGGAAGTGGGACAAAGCCGCTTTTAAGGCATGTCTCAGCTGTCCGCACACACTGACGAACCATGTGGCGTATGTGTGTGTGTGTGTGTGTGTTTGGGGGGAAGGGGGGGGCACAAGACCTGTGAACATCATGAAGCCTTTGAATCTGAACTGAACTGGGCAAGAGGAAACAATTTGGACATTGTTTATATGCAGTTTATTGTCACAGTGAAATGCAAAAACAAACCTCTCTAGCATCTGGGTCAAAACCCTTGGTCTGACCACCAAGGTCTAACCACAGACCAGTGTTATGTGACTGACCTCTGATCAGCGCAGATTAGTGTATCTGACCTTTGACCTTGCCTCTGAAACGTTTCCTTCCTGCGCTTTCTTTGATGGAGAAACCTACTCATAAAGCAAGCTAAACTGACAGGTATTTCATAGACACTTTTATCCAAAGCTATACAGACTTATGAGTCCAAATGTCAGTCAGTAACATTACCGCTGTCCCACCATGCTCAAGATGGACTTTTGGGATTAGGTCCGATTCCAGCGAGAAGCTGGTCCAGGTCTGGGCTGGACTCTGCCGTGAATGATGAGATGAGTCTGTGAGTGGGTTATTTGTGTGGTTTACTGGGTCAGTAGTGACATAAACAGCTACCAGCCAGACAGGGCAGTTTAATGAGCTGAAAAAAGGAGGGTAGGGACGGGTGTGGCTAAAGCACTGTGTGTGTGTGTGTGTGTGTGTGTGTGTGTGTTTATGCAGGTGTGTGTCTGTCTCTCTCTCTCTCTCTCTCTCTCTCTCTCTCTCTCTCTCTCTGTGTGTGGGCTGCGGTGTATGTGTGTGTGTGTGTGTTTGTATGTTTGTGTGGTTGTATGTGTGTATGCAGGTGTGTGTCTGTCTGTCTCTCTCTTTCGCTCTCTATGTGTGTGTGTGTGTGTGATCACTCACTGAAGGACAAGCAAGGTCAAACATGGAGAAAGGTAGGGGGGGGGCACGAGGGAGCAGAAAGAGTGATGAGGATGGAGGGATGAGGATAGGAAAAGGAGAAGAAAAACACAGAAGAAGGAAAAACATGCGAAACAAGCAACAGGATGACAGGGAACACTGACATCTAGACTTGTGTAACACACATAGATACACACACATACACACACACACACACACACACACACACACACACACACACACACAGACACACAAACATAGATACACACACATACACACACACACACAAACATAGATACACACATACACACACACACACACAAACATAGACACACACACACAAACATAGATACACACACACACACACACACACACAAACATAGACCCACGGATGCACATACACAAACACACACTCCCACACACACACATACAGCCACATAAACATAGACACACGCACACACACACACATACACTTACACACACACAGACACAGACAAACACCTGCACACTCACACACACAGAAAGCTAGAACTGCAAACAAATTCAGAGGCACACACTTCAAACGTCCACAGATCACGCAGTACAGACATGAGGAGATGGAGGTCATAATGAAGACAAACACTGACCAACAGAGACAAAGAAAGGGAGAGAGGGGGGGGGGAGATAGAGGGACAGGGAGGGAGAGATGGAGAGAGGGAGGGAGAAAGACAGGAAGGTGGAGGGAAGGGAGAAATAAATGGTGAGGCAGAGAAAGAGAGGTCGAGGGGTGGAAAAAGCGATAGAGAGAGAGAAAGGCAGAAAAGGTGGAACAGAAAGGAATAGAGGAACAGGAAGATAAAGATAGAGTGGGGGAAGAGGGACAACAGTGGGGGAAGAGGGACAACAGTGGGGGAAGAGGGACAACAGTGGGGGAAGAGGGACAACAGTGAAAATATGGATATAGGGACAAAGAGAAAATAGAAAGAAGATTTGAGAGAAGAGAAGAGACAGAGATATTGAGGGAGGGTCAGATGAAGAGAGAGAAGGTGTGATAGCTAGATATATACTAAACAACTAAGCTGAAAGAGAGAGAACTATTAAGTAAAGGACAGAGCAAAGGAAGAGAAGCAATGTGATAGAGAGACATACAGAAAGATAGAGAGAGAAATTGTGTGTGTGTGAGAGACATACAGAGAAAGTGTTTGTGTGTGTGAGAGAGACAGACATACAAAGAGTGAGACAGAATTCAGTAGGGAAGAGAGAGAGGTGGAAGGAGTGAGAAAGGCAGTGATGAAGGAAAAGAGGGAGGGGAAATAAAGAGAGAGGGAGGAGAGTGAGTGAGTGAGAAAGAGGAACGAGTGTCAGTAAAGCAGGGTGAGAAGAGTGGAATGTTGTTTAAATCCTTGCAGCAGCCTGTGCAGGTCTCTCTCTCTCTCTCTCACACACACACACACACATGCACGCGCACACACTCCCCTGCTTTGACATAGAGATCTGGATGTTGGATTAATCCCGACGAAGCCTCCGCTTCACTGAACAGCATTCCCTGGAGACGGACAACTCCACAGAATTCCAGATTGCCTCGGATCCCAAAGAACCTTGCCACCTGTGTCTTTTGACCATACACACACACACACACACCAACCTGTAACTACCTGCCTAGAGGCACGATAACTGACTCTCACAACAGGAGTTTTGAGGTACAATGTTGCGTATGGCAGTGATTTCCTCACAGGTAAATGCATAAAGGGGACTACAGGGGACATTTGTCTTTGTGGGGACAATTTAACTCTTTGTGGTGACAATTTACTCTTCGTAGTGACAATTCAACTCTTTGTGGTGACAATTTAACTCTTTTTGTGGTCACATTCTTCTTTTTGAGGGGACATTCTTCTCTTTGTGGACATATTTTAATCTGTGGAGACAATTTTATTCAAGGGGACCACTGGAGCTGAACTGAAGTCAGCTGTATCTGGATAGTCTGTGTGCTCGGGCACGTGCGGAACCATTTGGTTGTCAGACAGGGTTTTTACAGAACAGGTCAGGGGGACCAGGGAAGAAGCGGACCCGGTTTCGGGACGGGTGCCTGGAGGACCTTGCCACGAGTTTTCTGTGGAGAGCACAAGACCTTACGGCAGGTTTCCTGTAGAACCGGCTGATTAATTGGCTCTTGATAGCGCTGTCTCTTGTGATCTCTGGTGACGAGGGCACAACGTGAGAACAGCGCTGCAAACTAATTGCAAGCTGTGGAAAGTGAGGAGTGGGGAGGTTTTTTTTTTTTTTTTTACAGCAAACAGACGTTTTTGGCTCTCACACCTCTTCCTCTCTCCAATTCCATGTCTCACAGCGGATAACACAGTCAAGCTCAGGCTTATTATAACACACACACGCGCACACTGCCTGTGGACACGAGAACCATGAGAGTGCACTCATTTACTTGAAGATGCACACTTAAT
>JAIFZK010000024.1:13670000-13707500 GCA_027481765.1 Tenualosa thibaudeaui
GTAGTGTGTCAGGAGGATGGTACATATCTGTTTACTATGCAGCGAACAGGACGAGCTGGCGCATGGCCTGACATCTCAGTGGAAGGGGCTTGTTTAGTGGGTCATGTCATGGGCCGAGGGGCCAGGGAAGAGGTCGAGGAGGTGTGACCCAGATCGAGACTCTTCCTCTGGGCTCAGATGACCAGATCTTACCCCTCTCTAATGACCTAAGAACCAGCAGCCATGCAACACCCAACACCCAGGGCAGGAAACCTCATCAGCAGAGATGAAATGGGGTGGGGGTGGGAATGTAGGCATGGAAAAGAGAGAGAGAAAGAAAGAAACAAGGAATAGGAAGTGAAAGAGCGACAGAGAGAGAAATAGACATGGAAAGGGGAGAGAGGGAGAGAGGGAATGAGAAAGGGGAGAGAGGGAGAGAGGGAATGAGAAAGGGGAGAGAGGGAGACAAAGAAAGACGGATAAAGGAATAGAGTGAGAGAGGGACAGAGGGGGGGGGCGGGGGGTAAGGCAGTGCAATGTACAGAGAAAGAGGATGAAAGATAACAAGAGCAGAAGCGGTGGGTGCAAGAGGGAGTAAGCTAGGCAGAGATGCATGGCTAAGATACAGGAGGAGCAACAGAACCCATTACCAGCTGGCAATAGGGCAGATGATAGAGTCGGGGCAATAGAACCCATTAACAGCCCCTGACAGGGGAGATTCAGGCTAGCATTTCAATGAGTGTATATGAGAGAGTGTGTGTGGGAAAATGTGCATAAGAAAGTGTGTGAGAGAGAGTGCCTGTATCACATGAATGCACGTGTGTGTGTGTTTGTGTGAGAGAGAGAGAGAGAGAGAGAGAGAGTGTGGGAGAGTGTGTGTGATTGATAGAGTGTGTGTGTGTGTGTGTGTGTGTGTGTGTGTGTTTGTGTGTGTATGTATATGTGTATGTGTGTTTGTGTGTGTGTGTGTGTGTGTGACATGAGTGAGCTCTTATTATCTCCTGTGCACAGCCGTATGGCGGGTTAATGACAACTGACATGTTCCGGGAAAGACCATCTCTGCTTTGATGTTTAATACCACAGTTTTCCCCCATATAACACTCCCTGACCAGCTAACCCTTGCACACACACACACACACACACACACATGTCTGCCTTTCTGTTTTTCTGGGAAAGACAAAGCTGCCAGTCTGTCTCTTTATTTGTCAACATGACTCTCTGTCTGTCTGTCTGTGATAGAGACATGTCTTTCTGTCTGTGAGAAACACACAGGCAAAGCCATGTCTGTCTGTCTGTTTGCCTGTGAAAGACAATTGTGTGTGTGTGTGTGTGAATCTGTACAACAGCAAATACAATTTCATGCCCTGTGGTACGGTTTTCTTTCCTCTTTGTCCTGCTGTCATCCAAGGTATTAGAGCATCAGTGCTGTTTCTATGGGGATCTGAGGCCCTCCATTTGTGAATTGCATGGCACTGTGGGATGGTTGCTGGTGGTGGCTCAGTAAATGAGTGCTTTCTAATGTGTAGTATGTAAGTGATGTCCCTCTAGCGTAGCAGTTTAATTTGTTATGCATTGTAGCATTCCTAGGATATATTACAGAGGAAGCATCTTTGTTTTGAAAGTGCTGTGTGTAGGTTAAGACATCCAAAAATGACCTTGAAACAGGAGCAGAATGAGAAGAAACAATCCTTTAACATAATGTCAAAAATGACTGTGCACAGCCATGGCCTATTGGTTAGGGCTTCGATTGTAACTGAAGGGTTGCTGGTTCAATCCCTGACCAGTGGACCATGGATGAAGTGCCCTTGATCAAGGCACCTGCTCCCCGGGCACCGCTATTGCAGACAGCCAACTGCTCCGTGTCAGTGTGTACTTCACTTCACTGTGTGTTGTGAGCTGTTATAATAATAATAATAATAATAATAATAATAATAACAATAAAAATAATAATAATAATTGTTGTTGTTGTTGTTGTATATTAACTAGTGATGGACTGTCTCTCCTCTTATATCACGTTCTACCATACCTGTCCACTGTATTAAATTCAATGCAAGTTAATGCAAAGCTGCACTCAAAACAACTCGAAACTGAGAGCCATGTAAAGGTTATGAGTCAGTAGCTTGTAAGTGTAGTGCAGCAGCCCGAAGGTATGTTGCAGGGAAGAGACGTCTGTAAGTTAACACCCCCTGAGGACTGTGCAACAGTAACCATCTGTTCTGAGCCTAACTGGGGGAACCTTCTGGAAGAATCCTGCCGAGCACTGTGCATTGGAATGGTGAGGCACAGAGAGTCTCTCAGTTAGTGGAGCTCACTCATCACCATGCTTGTATATAAAGCACAGTAGGGGCGTCACACAAATCTTTAAAGTGACAAAGTGCCTTGTGAGTCCTGTGCTTCTCTGAACTTCTATTCTGGACATACGATATTAAAACTCTTACGCACACACATTTTTCAAAAGGTGTTGAAGGTATGGAGGTATGACTGCACAGAATCTGACTTCATGCTTCAGGAAAAGATATTTATATCATGGCATGGCTCACGAAATCCAGCTAATGGGTTTGTTTGTGATTGTTGTGGTATTGATTGCTTGTCTAAACTAGCAAACAAGCTGATAGTCAACTGGTTAATTTATAAGTAAATCAGTTCCATTTCCTCTCAGCTGTTCCTGTAGACAGTGAAGAAGTTTGTGATTTATGAAACAGCAGCACCGAGGGCCTGCATACATCTCTCTCCCCGCTGCCAGACCTCCTTTCCGCTGGAAACAATGACCCAAATAGGAGCCAACTGAGAAACAGAAATCAGCCCAATCCGATAGAGCTACAGTGGATCAGAGCCAGATAAGGGTCAGATCTGAACCAGATCAGGGCCAGATGAGTGCCAGATCAGAATTTTAGAACATACCAACATTTGAGCAGCAAAATACGTAAGATTTTTTTTGTGTGTGTGTGTGTATGTGAGGGGGTAATGGGCAAGCATATTAATTTGATTATTCGTGAAGAAATCTGCTGTGTAAGTTATAGGAGATTCCAGAGAGAAAGGACAGAACAGACAAGAGATGAGTCTGAAATACAGGAGAAACCCCCCAAAAACATGAGTGTTGGCAACTATGTATTAGAGCCATATCAGAGTCCTGTTAGAGCCAAAAATGGCCAGGCCCAGTCCAGGGCCAGATCAGAGCCATATCAGAGTCCTGATCCCAGTCCAGGCCAGGCCCAGCCCAGGGCCAGATCAGACTCAGATCAAAACATTAGAGCCATATTAGACCAGAGTGTGTTAGCACCAGATCAGGGCTATGATACAGTTATATCAGCCACATCAGAGGTAGTTCAGGGCTAAGTCAGCCATCACCATGCAGCTAAGCAGGGTGGTGTCTGGAATCAGAATCCCAAAAGGAAATGTAAAAAAACTACTAATAAATAACAATAAATAAATATAATAAGATAAAATCAGAAACACATCAAGCTTGTACATCCAGCTGCTTTCCCTCACCAAACTTTTGAATGTCCTCCAGTGAACCTCCGGTGAATGTGGTGATGAATGACAGGGGTTTGGCAGGACTGGCAATTGCTCTTTTGAGACTGCAGAGCTGAGGGAAGAGTTCCACTCTCCGCTCTCCAATGGCAGAACCAGAGGGCAGGATAAAAGATAAGGCTTTGCGAGCCCAGGTGAAGGCTGGGGAATAACTCAACGTTACGGGAGGTGATGGATTCTGCTCCGACCCGGGCCAGGTTGGGCCCGGAGACGAACAGTTAAGTAGGGTCACGGTGCTGAACCGAGGCGAGACGAGCAGACGGCTTGGGCTGTGTTTGCTCTCTGTTGTATTCGGAGCACATCACAGACGGGATGTATTTTTCATCTCGAGCATAGACATCCATTATTACTACAGTCCTCCTCTCTCCTCCTCCCCTCCCCTCCACAACTCACTTCATCTCCCTCGATCTGTCTCTCAATGCATTTACAATGGGCTTCATTGGAATGGCACAGGGCATTTGTAATGGCAAAATATATATGTAATCACTTTTGTTTGTTTAAAAAAACAAGGTAAGATGTGTCCCCCATCTCCTCTTCTCCCTTATATTCTCCCCCTCCATCTTTCTCTCTTCTCCTTTATCCCACTCTTTCTTCTCTTTCTTTGTTTTTTTTTATTCTCTATCTCTATTTTTTTCCTTTCGTCAATCTCTCCCTCTCCCTCCCCCTCTGTCCGCCTCCCTTTACAAGAGGTTTTATGCAACAGACACAAGCCATGTGCACTGTCAATACTGTGTTGTGTTTGTGGAAAAGAAAAGTTTTCTTCTTTCTCTGTTCCTAATCTTTTTCTCTTCCCTCTCTTTTCTAACTGTATTTCTGTGTAATTTCCTCTCACCTTTCCCATATTCTCTGGTATCCCTTTTGGCTGGGACACAGCTGAGAATGAGAGCATGGAGGTCATATAACACGTTATTTATCATGGGTGTGTGATGTAATACCTATGTTGATCCAAGGGTTAGAATGGTTGGGAATTGAACCTGGTTGACTTATTGTCAGTTGGTGATGTAGCCACTGCTCCACAACACTTGCCCAGTTATTTAATAAATAGAACTGAAAAAGTCTCTCTATCTCAAGCCTTTCTATCTCCCTTTACTCTGCAGGTTGTAGGAGGCTGAAATGGCCTTCCTTCGAGGGCGGAGCTTCCCTCCCACGCTTTGGCTCCTCCTCTTGTTTGTGCTAGGCCACACCCCCAGCGTCTGTCACGCTCGGCCCTTCTTCGGCCCGCCGCCTGTGAATGTCGCTGTGGTGTTCAGCGGCTCGGCGTATCACAGCGAGATCAAGGGCCGCCTGAGCCGTGAGAACTTCCTGGATCTTCCGCTAGAGGTGAACCCCGTGACGGTGCTGGTGAACGACACCAACCCACGGGCTCTGCTCCTCCGTATCTGCCAGACGGTGGCGTCAGAGAGCCTCCATGGCCTGGTGTTTGAGGACGACGTTGATTCCGAGGCCGTCGCTCAGATTCTCGACTTCATCTCCAGCCAAACAGCGTTGCCCATCGTGGGCATCAACGGAGGATCCGCCGTGGTCATACCACACAAGGTGAACACACACACTCAGACACTCACGCATACACACACAAACACACACACACACACATACAGTGGCCATCAACGGAGGATCCGCCGTGGTCATACCACACAAGGTGAACACACACACTCAGACACTCACGCATACACACACAAACACACACACACACACACACACATACAGTGGCCATCAATGGAGGATCCGCCGTGGTCATACCACACAAGATGAACACACACACTCAGACACTCACGCATACACACACAAACACACACACACACACACATACAGTGGCCATCAACGGAGGATCCGCCGTGGTCATACCACACAAGATGAACACACACACTCAGACACTCACGCATATACACAGAAACACACACACACACACACATACAGTGGCCATCAACGGAGGATCCGCCGTGGTCATACCACACAAGGTGAACACACACACTCAGACACTCACGCATACACACACAAACACACACACACACACACATACAGTGGCCATCAACGGAGGATCCGCCGTGGTCATACCACACAAGATGAACACACACACTCAGACACTCACGCATATACACAGAAACACACACACACACACACATACAGTGGCCATCAACGGAGGATCCGCCGTGGTCATACCACACAAGGTGAACACACACACTCAGACACTCACGCATATACACAGAAACACACACACACACACATACAGTGGCCATCAATGGAGGATCCGCCGTGGTCATACCACACAAGATGAACACACACACTCAGACACTCACGCATATACACAGAAACACACACACACATACAGTGGCCATCAACGGAGGATCCGCCGTGGTCATACCACACAAGATGAACACACACACTCAGACACTCACGCATATACACAGAAACACACACACACACACACATACAGCGGCCATCAACGGAGGATCCGCCATGGTCATACCACACAAAATGAACACACACACTCAGACACTCACGCATACACACACAAACACACACACACACACATACAGTGGCCATCAATGGAGGATCCGCCATGGTCATACCACACAAGGTGAACACACACACACTCACGCACACAATCACACACACACACACACACACACACACACACACACACACACACACACACACACACACAGGCAATTCTTAGGGGTAGGGGTAGGGGGTTTACCACAGAGACAGAGCTGTGTATGAGTCATCCTCATAAGTAGTCAAGTACAGTATCTGTAAGGCCCTCGTAGGGCATGCAGGGTTTCATAATAGAACGGTAATGTCCTAATGGGCCTTGCTGACTGTCTTACCTGAAGAAGACTGCAGTGGCTCTTCACTCAATGACATTACAGTAACATAGAGACTGCTAAACTAGGTTAGCCACCTCCCCGCTAACACTGGAGTGTGGAGTTATTGAGTGTGTGTGTGTGTGTGTGTGTGTGAGTGTGTGTGTCCTTTGCCAGCTCCCTCAATAAGAAATATTTGGTTTCTTTTCTCATTTAGAAGTCAGTTCTTGCCCTAGTTGCTCAGTCTGCTGCCTGATTTCAAAGTTGTTTGTGTGTGTGTGTGTGTGTATGTTTGTGTGTGTGTGTCTGTTATTAGGAGTGTGTGTGTGTGTGTGTGTGTGTGTGTGTGTGTGTGTGCGCTCACACGCAATTGCATGTGTGTTTGTGTGAGAGTATGTGCGGAAGCTAGCTTGAATGTGTGTATTGCATGTTTAAGGAAGAGTAAGTGTGTGTGTGGGCATCAAAGACAGAGTAAATGGTGCTTAAGAGTGTGTGTGTGTTTGTGGTTTGTGTGACAGAGAGAGACAGAGCGAGAGAGAGAGAGAGAGAGATGGGCTTTTTAAAAAGAGAGTTAATGGTGCTTGAGCGTGAGAGTTGATGGAAATGTGCATCTGCAGGTGTAATCACACACACACACGCACAATCCACAATCACAATTCACAATCACACCTTTTTCAGATTAACTCAGACCAAATCACAATTATTTCCATTTTAGAATAACTCAGACCAACTCAGACAAAACCCTACCTGTTCCATATTTACTCAGTCACTCATTTTACCAAGTCACAATTCTATCTGTTTCTAATTCATTCAGACAACTCACAATTATACCCATTTAAGATTAACTCAGAAAAGTCCCTACCTGTTTCATAGTAACTCAGACCAAATCACAATCATACCTCTTTCAGGATAACTCAGACTAAATCAAGACCATACCAGTATCAGATTGATGCAAAGTCATATCTGTTTCTGACCCAACATCAAACAAATCAAGTATATCATATTTGAATATGAATCATATACCTGTTTCAATTTCAAGGTGATCAAGGTCAAAAACAGGAGAGTTTGAATCCAAATGACTCCATGTTAGAGACAGCTCTGATAAATTCCCACTTTATTCCATCTAGGTTACAATGGAGAGAGGAAGCCTCAAATCAACAAAAAGCCTGACTGCATTCACGGCTGAGGCTCTCGAGACAGAAATACATGGTGTGACAATCACAGTGTGACAGGGAGTCCCTAACAGTACATCTGATTGTGTGTGTGTGTGTGTGGGTGTGTGTGTGTGAGTGCTTTAATTCATGCAACCTCAACACACAGTCAACACCAGCCGTGTCTATTCCTGATTCCCTGCAGTGGAACGGCAGGTGTGACATCGCAGAGTCTATTTGTGGCTTTTATTCCACACTCCAATTCACACAGACAGCAGAATGCTCTGGCCTGGATCTGGATCCAATCCTCATTCACACCACATCTGCCTCACATTTGCTCCAAATACCACCACATGTGAACAAAATAACTATAGATAGACAGAGATGAAGATAATGGATGTCACTGTGTGTGGACAGCAAAAATATATGTACGTTCAAAGTTTCTGTTTATTGATTTAGTCTGTTCACTCATTCATTCATTTACTTATTCACTCACTCACTCACTCACTCACTAGCTCACTCATTATACCTACATTAAAAGCACTTAGTGTTTTTACTTTTGTTTCTGTGTGAAAATTGTCTGAAAAGGTCTGAGAACCTCTGTTGCTTTGGTTTGGGGTTCAGCTCAGTTCAGCTATGAGAGGGTTAGGCTCTCAGACTGACTGGTGTGAGCCAGCAGTTGGTAAACAGTGCAGGTAAATACTTGATCTGGTCCAACATTGATGGCTTCTGTACCGGATTGCCTCTGTGGATAAGCACACTACACAAGCACACTACACAAGCACACTACACAAGCACACTGCACAAGCACACTGCACAAGTGTACTAAATAGCATTGCATAAACATAGATGTCCACAGTACACAAGCACAATCACACTACATAACACTACATACTTGTAGAAGAACACATTACAGCATGCTGCACTAACACACTACACAGACACACTTTATATACACACCTTTACAGTTTCTTTCAATCAATGACAAGCTTTTGAAAGACCTTTAGAAACTTTAAAAACTCTAAATACATTTACATTTACATTTACAGACTGATCCTTTCATTTACATTTACATTTACGCATTTAGCAGATGCTTTTATCCAAAGCGACTTACAACTCGTCAACGATCAAGTGTTCAGGGCCAGTCTCCCCTAGAGCAAGTTAGGGTTAAGTGCCTTGCTCAAGGGCACAACGGTAGCAGCTGGGATTCGATCCCACACATCTCTTGCTGTTTTCACGCTATATATACTGTAAATGAATGCATTTCTACAATGCTTACATTTTCTTTCCACACAGGACCACACCAACACCAAAATGATGTATCTTTTTTGCAAATGCTTATACACAGCGTGCCAGAAATGAAAATCTAATTTTCAAAACCTTCAATACAGTACAAAACTGTAAAGTAAATGGAAGCAGGATTTTGAAGTCAATGTAGTCCATGGAGTCATGGATTTGAAAGATATGACAATGAATGTAGTTTTAGAAATGCCATGACTTGTTAGTATTTTGAAAGTTAGTGTACCATGATCGACTACATGTTTACTGAGTCCACAGACCTAGATTGTCTGTGTTTTGGTAGTGTTAGCGTGTATAGAGAGAAGTTCTAAGCATTTTCAAAATGTGCTTTTGATAAGAAAACTGACTAATTGTGTGATGTAGGTGTTTTTCTGTGTTAAGAGTTTAGACAAAGTATTTTAAGTATAAGTTAATAGTTAGCAATTTAAAAAAAACATACACATTAGGTTATAGGCACATTACCCACATATGTGGTAAATTTTATGACCCAGTGGACAGAAGAGAAGATAAGCCACCCTGCCAGTGCTAATGCATATCATGACAAGCAGATTAACTTCAAAGGTTTTCCCAAATAAATTAACAGTTTTAGTGGCTGCCAACTGCCAATCCTTGATGTTGCTAACTAGTTACCAACTATGGTGTTGGGTCGGGTATCGAATGACAGAATGGAACACAACTGGTACAGACTCAGGTCAGATGTGGGCCAGATCAGGACAGATATTTAGCAGATCAGAATCATTTGTCTGTGCTCTCTCTCTCTCTCTGTGTGTGTGTGTGTTTCTCTCTCTCTCTCTCTCCCTCTCTCCATCTCTCTCTACCTGTCCTCTATCTCCCTCCTCTTCACTATCTCTCTCTCTCTCTCTTTCTTTGTCTCTGTTGGTCAGTGTTTGTCTTCATTATGACCTCAATCTCCTCATGTCTGTACTGCGTGAGCTGTGGGTGTTTGAAGTGTGTACCTCTGAATTTGTTTGCAGTTTTCTCTCTCTCTCTCTCTCTGTGTGTGTGGCCATAAGCCATGGTTAGCTACCTTCTGGGATGGCAGTAGGCTGCAGTAGGAACATGCTTAGGAATGAGGGCATGTTCTTCCCATTGGGGTCATATGAAGGTCATGTGAAGGTCACATGCAGGTCACTGTTATGACAAATTGAATGGCATTAATCATAATTAAAAACTGCGGCACAAATGCGGGTGTTGTGCTTCCTGTTGCACCTTTCATGTGATGTAACTGTGAAGGACAGCAGGAATTTAAAACCATACATTACTGGAGATCACACACACACACACACACACACACACACACAGGTTGAGTCATTCAACCTTTATTTCCATTCTCAAGATGACATAATTATCCACATTGTTTGTTGTGTGTGTGTGTGTGTGTGTATGTGTTTGTGTGTTTTGACTGTAGCTTTCTATGAGATAAATTTCCTCCATATTTAATGAGCTCCTAAAGACCACAGCTATGTAAACCAAACTAATTAATGCCAAACCTGTACCGCTCACACACACGACCCCATGGGCATGCACACACAGTCACATATGTACATCAAACACACACACACACACACACACACACACACTCAGAGTGCTTACCAGAAGCTGTCTGACCTGTGAGTGAGTGAGTGCCAGCCACTTGGGAGTTCCGACTACGTTTCTTTCTTACATTTTCTTTCATTCTCTCCTTCTGTCTCTCCCTCCATCACTCTCTCTGTATAAGAGAATCATGGCTGCAGGCCGGGCCAGGTCGGCCGGCCGGCTCAACTTGACTGCCTCTCCCTAGGCACCTGCCACTCCTCCCTCCACTCAGGCTATAGCCTACTTTCTCTCACACTCAGGAAGTTATCTGAAGGACGACTCAGCACTCACTTCCCTTCAGGGGCGCATAGGGGTGGGGGGGTGGGGGGGTCATGGAGAACCATCCCTAGGCAACAGGGAGTGCCCCCCCCCCTCTCCTCCACACACACACCCCCACCTACACACCAAACATCCCCCTCCCGTTGAGTCTGAGTCTTAATTGGCTTCCTGATATCATCCCGAGGGTGACCACCTTCTTTATTCTTCTCTGTAATTATACAGTACATGTCCATAGGTAGTAGGCAGTGGACACTGTCTCCACTGCATCAGACCTCCCCTTGCTTATAGAAACACAGCATTACTCATGACAGGCAAATGTAGGGGGAGAGAGAGACAGACAGACAGACAGACAGAGAGAGAGAAAGAGAGAGAGAGATTTTGCATCGACATCCTCAAACTGCTGAATAACCATCAGTGTCCTGAGCGTCATCTAAGCCTTGTCTTGTGATTTTCAGCCAAGGCCTGTATGATTATGCCTTTCTCTAATGTTAAAATGAGACTGAGCTTTCAAACCGATTCCTATGTATGAATACCCATAATGCATCTCTCCCTAGTGCCTATAAACAGAGACAGAGTTACTTGATCCAATTCCCACATTAGGGTCAATGCCTATCCCTAACTATAAACAGAGAAGGGGGTGTTTATGAAGGCCAATGAAAAGAACATTGGCTTGTATTCAGGTCAGATCCATTTCTACATTACAACCAACATCATGCTGAAGTTTGAAATATTACCCTGACTGCTGCTTCCCTCCTAAAAAGCCATTACTGCTATCACGCCCCTCCTGTCCCTGGGGAATAAACAGGTGTTATACTGTGGACTGACACACACACACACACACAAAGTGAAACAGGTGTATTAGCTGGGTAACTGCAGGCTCATGCTACTAACAGCCAGCAGACTAAGTTTAGATTTACTCATCAACGGCGCAGATAGAGAATGGCCAGAGTGAGGAAATACACACACTCACACACATATATACACACGCACACACACACACAGATACGTATATCAGGGAAGAGAATAAGGTAGTATGCAGCTATAAATCAAAGTTCTATGTGTGGCAGGCACCAACACAGAGAGATCAATACAACAGCCATTTATCTGTGCTGTGTGTATGAGTGTGTGTATACGAGTGTGTGTGTGTGTACCTCAGTGCTGATGCACGGTTTAAGGTGAACAGGACATTGCACAAAATCAGACTCCAAGGTCTGGAGCCACACAGTGCTGATCCATACAAGCTCATTTATTTCCGCCGCTTAATTACAGTAATGAGCTAATTGTACGTCAAAAATGTATAGCAGCTGACAAACCTCCTGTTACATTGGCTTTGCCTATTGACCTAATCATTTCTATAAAAGAAAACACACAAGGTCATAATTGAAAGTTAACAAATCTGTAATTCATAGTCGTACAAAACAGCTAATTTTAACGTTAGCCATCTAATTGTTCAGTTGACATTGACGCTAGCTGCTATAAAATTTTGACGTGCATAGAGCCCATTCCAATTCCAAATGCATAGTGCATGACCATTGTCACGTCATCTCCTCCACACAGGCAGAGGGCTCCACCTTCCTCCAGATGGGAGCGTCTATAGAGCAGCAGATCACTGCCATGTTCAAGGTCATGGAAGAGTACAACTGGGGCAACTTTGTGGTAATCACCAGCCTGTACCCCGGCTATGACACCTTTGTGGACTACATCCGTTCCTTCACCGACACTTCCTACTTTCTATGGGAGATGCAGGAAGTCCTGAGCTTTGACATGTCGACAGGGGCCAATGACGTGCGTTCAAGGCGACTCCTCCAGCAGGTGGATGCCCAGGTGCTGCTGGTGTACTGCTCACACGACGAGGCGCCGTACCTGTTCCGCATGGCGGCCGAGGTGGGGCTCGTTGGACCCGGGTACATCTGGGTGGTTCCGAGTCTGGCAGTGGGGAATCCCGAGACGGAACCGCCAGCCAGCTTCCCCGTGGGGCTCATCAGCATCATAACTGACCGCTGGCGCAAGAGCCTGCGGCAGCGTGTCAGAGAGGGCGTGGCCATCGTGGTGAAGGGTGTGCACAGCTTCTACCGAAGTCATGGATTCGTTCCAGAGGGACAACGTGACTGCAGCAGTCCCGTCCCCTCTCACCTGAACTACACTGTCTTCAGGTGAGTCAAGCCCTTATACTGCAGATGACGGTGGTGATCCACTGGCAATCGAGAATCCTCCTGTGTTTGGGACGTGAGTCGTGTCGTTTCAAATTTCAGTTAGCTGCTCCTGACTTGAGCGCCGCCTTCCCCAGATGCTTTGAGTGACGATTCATTGTGCTCCGTTGAAAATGAACTGAAATCGTGATGCGTGTTATACTTGACATGGCCAGTGGATATCCACCGTAACATTTCCATTATCATCTGCTCAGGTGATCTTTAAGGAAGACCCCAGCTGTGTCCTTTGCGCATCTCACCTGCAACCTCTTTAACCAGCCTTAGGAAGAGGATGAGAGAGTATTTGGTAACACTTTACTTGTAGAAGTCTACATATGGGCGACATGAGACTTTGGTCACGTGTCATGAACATTTATTATGTAATAATGACTGGTGTCATTTGGTTTTTGTATATTGCAGATGAGATTTCCATCATCAAATGGTTTACAAAACATTGGCAGCATAATCTATACTGATGACTGACTGACTTACTGATTGATTGATTGATTGAGTGATTGACTGGTAGCATACATATTAACAGACACCTCAGGTAAGGAGCCTCACCCTGATACATAACAGTGAGAAACACATGCTATTAATTCTCTCCCTCATCCATAGATGAGCTTCGTGGTGAGCATCCACAGGTAGCCACACCCCTCAGGTGAGCTTTAGACCAGGTGATGATGCTACCGTAGACATCAAGGCCAAGTAATTATGACGTCTTAAAGATCATGACCCGGTAAAGATGTCATCCTAGCAGCCTGTGGTGGACATGACATGATGTGACAGGTCTCTGGCACTGACAAAGCTACAAAGGAGCAGAGGGCTGTGTGGAGGGCTGCTGGTATTTCAGGGATAGTTTAATTGGAGCAATCTTCCTCTGTGAGCGCTTCATCCAGCTGGTCTATATTTAGGTCTGTGTTGACCTGATGTCCAACAATCTTTCCCTGGCCAGGGTTCACATATACAGAGCACCATACACACACACCACACACACACCATACACTTTAAATATGTTACCAATACTGATAGAGTAAAGCACTGCAAAGCACGGTCAACCCCTGTTTTTTTAAATGCTTAAGTGCTATACAAATCCAATGACTTCACATTGTTATTAAAGACATTGTTATTGTACATGAGCCACCAGTTGGTTCATTTCTTTAAAATCCAATTAGGGCTCTCTCAACCTTCCTTCCATTCCATGATCTTTAGATGTGACCTTATCACAGGCCTACTCTCTCTTTTTTTCTATTAAACTTTTGCCACGTGTCAGTTGCTCTGACAGGTAATGAGATTCTGAGGTTCTACAGAATTCCCAGTTAATTTGATGTTCCGTTTCAGAGCTGTCGTCCTCATTAGAGACAGTCTGGTCATTCTCCCCGCCACTCCCTGATTGGCTATACAGACGGTGTTCTCTTCTGATTGGCTGGACCTGGGCCAGAGCAGCGACACTTTTTTTTTTTTTTTGCTGGAGAGCAGTGAGTGAGGAGTGAGTGTCTGCTCATCTTACTCAGATATTCCCTTTCATGCCAAACTAGAGAGTTATACACACAAACCTTTCAGATCTTAATTGACTGAAAAAACAAATCTGATCCAATGGAGATCTGGCCCAGCACTGGATTGGATCTGGCCCAGATATGTGAGTGAGACTCCTTGTCACTTCAGGAAGTACAACGGTGTGTATTATAACGTGACAAAAATAGGCTCTCAAGTCTGTCAACACTGAAGAGGCAGAGGGCATTTTCCTGCCAAATGTTGTCTTTCAAAATGGAGCCGACTGACTCCAAAACACGTAAATGAAATGAAAATAAACAAGCTGATGTGTCAGCTTAGCTGCTGGAGGGCACAGTAAGAATGGTGATATTTCTGTCCAGATGGGCAGGCCTGTCGGTTCAAACCAGCTGAGCTTTCGAAGGAACCAAACCCACCCTCAAAGAAGCCTGGCTTCTTGGGGACAGGAGTTGTCCTTTTCTATTTCAACTCAGGTTCTCAGTGCTTTAGCTTGATACACCAAACACTTTCACATTGTTTTCACAAGTGTCTGGAACCATTCATTAGGATACGTTTGCTTCCTGGTGGGCATACCTTCTGCTTCAACCAATCGTTACTCCTTGGTCATGACGTATGTTTTGTGCTGGAATGCACCGTATGACTTCATCGTTTTCAGCCCCTCCCTCTGTCCGCTGATTGGCCTGTCCCAGCCCAGAGCCATTGGAAACCTAAGGCTACAGATAGATCTCTGAAGCAGTGGTGAAGCTAAATATATTAAGAGCTAGGCGGTGTTAGCCTGGCTATCAACACTTCCTATTTCATCAAGAGGGTCGACATTTCAATCTGGTCACATAGAGTGAACGATTTCTATCTCTGCAGAGAGTCAATATTATCATGCCCTATGAAGAATATTCAGGAAAAGTGTGTTTATTAAATCGTTGAATTGTGTTACTTGCAAATTCAAATCTTTAAGAATTTATTTTCGTGTTCTATTGGTCTGAATGGTGAGTGGTGAACACAGTTAATTTAACTATGAGGTGTTTTGAACACATTGAGACCCTAAGGTTAGGACCCCATTCATTCATCTCCACGCTCACACCGACCCCCAAGCATATAATGAATAAAGACAGGGTGAGCTCATGGCAAACCCTAAAGGGAGGTGATGGTCCTCTGTCCTTCACAGGCACATGTTGAACGTGACATGGGACCACAGAGACCTGTCCTTCAACAGCGATGGCTACTTGATGAACCCCTCCATGGTCATCATTGCTCTAGACCGGGAGAGGCAGTGGGATAAGGTAAACAAGCAAACAAACAAACAAACAAACAAACACACTTCCAAACAAATGACTCAACTAATCCTGTGTGTGTGTTTGGGGAGAATCAGATTTTTATCACAGCTCAAATACAACTCATTAAGCTTTGTCAGTGAGTTGGGGTGGTGTGTGTGTGTGTGTGTGTGGGGGGGGGGGGGTTGAATATGTAGGCTTGTTTGTGTGTGTCTGTGTGTGTTTAGCTGGGTGTACAGATATGCTCATTTTCAGAGATTAGCACATACACGCCTGCATGCTCACACACACACACACAGCAATTTTTTTTCATCATTACCTATTTTCTCATACAGATATATTTATGTCCACTGGAGATTCATGGTCCTGAATTATAATTAAAGAAGCAACAACCTCCTCAGTGACTCTTCCCTTTCCTGTGTCTGTATTAGTATAGTGCAGTGGACATGGCTGTGATCAACAGGTCACACACAAGTTTATAAAGTATGGTGTGTGTGTGTGTGTGTGTGTGTGTGTGTGTGTGTGTGTGCGTGTGTGTGTGTGTGTCCTCACCACTCTGTGTCACCCAGGGTCAGTAGCTGTGACTATTAGAGCTGCCCCAGTCTCGGTTGACAGCGGTGCCCCTAGGCTTTGATTAATACTGCGGACGACCACTGTCACCTCTCAGGGGTGCGGTCGCTGCATCCTCAACATGACAGCAGGTGTCCTGGTAACAACACCGTTAGAGGCTTTATGTCAAACCCACTCGAACTCTTGAGCCTGTAGCTTATGTCTCCATCACAGCACTCTCAGTACATCTCTCCGTCTCTCTCTTTCTCTCTTTCTGTATCTCTCTCTTTCTTTCTCTGTCTCTCACTCTCTGTATCTGTGTCTCTTTCTCTCTCCAGCTCTCTCACTCTGTCTCTCTCTATCTCTGTCTGTCTCTGTATGTTTTCTCTCTTCACCTGGGAAGATCCAATTAGGACCGACTCAATTACAGCACAGGCAGCCTGGTTGCTTTGTGCTTCATGTTATTTCAAGGTCTGTAGCTCTCCACTAATCGCTTATGAAAAATGATGAGAGTTAAGTTGTACTGTGTGTGACTACTAATTTCCTCTGGCATTTACAGCTTAATTCACTTCTTCAGTTATGTTATGATGTTTATTTGGGAACACGAGTCCTCAGGCACTTTCCCATCAGCCATGGGCAAGTCTGGTCCTGTAAACACTGTTTACAACTTATTAATGCTCCTGTTTTGGTGCTAGGTAATGATAGAACAGCAACATTCTCTGTCTGTCATTAAATGAGCTGTGCGCAGTTGAAGGGTTCAGATGCAAAACCAGTTAAGTCTGTTTCCCATTAATTTACAGAAATACTTTTATATGATTCTTATAAACTCCAGTGGGGTTGTTTTGATTTGATTTAGTTTTTTTCTTGATAATAAAAAAAACAAATTGCAGTTTGATAGAAATTACTTGAAAACTATCATTAAAAAACAAATTTTTGCACATTGGATTTAACTGGTTTTTCATGTAACCTCTTCAGTTCTTGTGAAACGCTGCTGGTTTTGAATCATCTTGAACACAGTGTCAGGGTTAGTGGATATCTGGACGAAACGGAGTGTGTGTATCAATAAAGTGGGGCTGTGTATAAGGAGAAAGTATAAACTCAGCTGTGATCTGGATTGTTTATAGCCCACAGTGCTTTATTTAGCGTAGGGAGTCAGACTGGAAGTCTGTCTGCATGTTAGACCCAGTGGGGTTGTAAGGTGTTGATATACTTCAGAGTGTTAGCACGCCTGTAGGCGGCTAGTATGCTTTTAAAGAGAGTGTATGATCTATGTGAATTGTTATAATAAGCATTGGATTGTTTTTACCTTGTTTTTACCGTGTATTTTTTTTTTTTAAGTGATCAGAGTCCGACTGGATGTATACATGATGAGGACCTGCTTATAGAGGGTTATGTGGTTCTGACTCTGAGCTTGTATGCTATTAGTATGCTTTAAAGTAGGCTATTAATATGCTTTAAAGCACTTGGCATGAACTTATAGAGGGTTATGTGGTTCTGATTGTATGCTATTAGTATACTTATTAGTATTAATATTAGTCTGCTTTCAAGCAAGTTGTGTGACGAGTTGCAGGGTCTCTTATGGTTATGCGGTTCTGATAAAGTTAAGGTCCAGAGGTGAGATGCAGGGTCTCTTTTATAGTAACTCAGTTCTGATAAAGTTAAGGTCCAGAGGTGAGATGCAGGGTCTCTTTTATAGTAACTCAGTTCTGATAAAGTTAAGGTCCAGAGGTGAGATGCAGGGTCTTATTTATAGTAATTCAGTTCTGATAAAGTTAAGGTCCAGAGGTGAGATGCAGGGTCTCTTTTGTCGGGTATTCAGTTCTGATAAAGTTAAGGTCCAGAGGTGAGATGCAGCAGCATGGTTAATTTTATGGATCTGGTGATTGTGTCTCCTTAATGGACTTGGCTATGGGTTCTTGGCTTACTGTTATTAAAGGGCATTATTACCACAGTCTTAGGAGAGGGATTTTGTATAGATAGAGACTGCAGATGCAGGAACTCGGTGTGTTTACAGGGACTCGATTTTTGTCTCTGAGGGTCTCGATTCTGGCACATTGGGTCAGGATACTGTTGTAAGTGTGTGTGTGTTTGTGTGTTTTGGACTCTGGGGATCTGGGGTTCAATCCCTTTGGGTCAGAATACGGCTACTCCTGTCAAGTGAATAGTGTGTGTCATAAATCAACTAGATACTCAACTTACTGCCCTCCATCTTACCAGGGGAGTACCTCTTCACACACACATACCCCACACACACGCACACACAAACTCTCTCTCTCTCGCTCGCTCGCTCGCTCAAACACACGCTCGCTCTCTCTCTCTCTGTCGCTCATACACACACACACACAGACACACACACACAAACAAAGCAAATAAACAAAAAAAATGCACAAACACACACCATTGGATGTAGTAAATCAACCCATTCAAAACCATAAAAACAGGAACAAGAAACAGCTGTTACTCTATCAAGGTGCTAATTTGGAGTCTATTAAAGTTTTGGCTAATTTGGCAGACCACTGTTGGCTGGAGAGTGTAAACCATAACAAACTAAGAGTGAGTGCTAGCCAAACAGTGGTGCACCCAAGAGAGGGCATAGTCAAACAAGCTGTGGACTGCCCACTGTGTGTATTCTGTTTGACTTCACACTCAAGCACACACATGAACACACTCAACACTCCCAAACCCTTGACCCACACATGTTTGCGCACACACACACATTTACAGGCACGCACACACTCTCTCACACAAGTGCACCATATGCCTGCATCATGTACACACAATTACTCAAGAACACACACACACAAACACACATCTAGATCCTTGTCTTGGTATAGTATAAGCCCATACATACTCTTAAGCACACACAAACTCACACACACAAACTTAGCAGCTCACACACACACACACACACACACACACACACACAATGGTTTCATCAAATCTCAAGAGAGTCTCTAAAGATTGGCCTATCTGTCGAGCAGTACAGGTGGGTTGGATGGGATGCCAGTCCATCCGCTGGTGATTTCTGATGCTAAGGCTGCACTCCGGCATGCGGCCACATAATGTGGTTATGTCAATATGTTCCCCAATGCATAATACAAATCAGCCATCTGCTACCTCCAGTACCGATGCCATCCCTCCTCCCAACACACACCACTATGTGAGCCACTTATTTCTGTGTGTGTGTGTGTGTCTGTGTGTGTGTGTGTGTCTGTGTGTGTGTGTGTGTCTGTGTGTGTCTGTGTGTGTGTGTGTGTGTGTGTGTGTGTGTGTGTGTGTGTGTGTGTGTGTGTGTGTGTGTGTGTGTGTGTGTGTGTGTGTGTGTGTGTGTGTGTGTGTGTGTGTGTGTGTGTGTGTGTGTGTGTGTGTGTGTGTGTGTCTGTGTGTGTCTGTGTGTGTCTGTGTGTGTGTGTGTGTGTGTTGGGGTGGCAGGATGGGGATGCATGTATTCATATGCATACAGGATTATATGCCAGCATGTGTGGATAGGGTTATGTGGATATGTGTGTTTATGCATATGAGTGATGTGTGTGTGTGTGAGTGTGTGTGCGTGTGCACATGTGTGTTCTTTGGGATTCCTCGGCACCTACTCTTCTGCCGTGGGTGATTGGATTAGTGTTCCCATCTAGCCATCAATACACAAGGGGATTTACACAGCAGCCTGAAGTATGCTTTTGTGTGTGTGTGTGTGTGTGTGTGTTCCAGACATACACAAGGGGATTTACACAGCAGTCTGTAGCATGCTAAAGTCTCTCTCTCTCTCTCTGCCTGCGTGTGTGTGTGTGTGTGTGTGTGTGTGTTATCAAATATCAGTATAAAGGGGGATTTGCGAAGCAGTCTGTAGAATGCTAACGTCTGTTTGTGTGTGTGTTGTCAAACCATCAATACAAAGGGGGATTAACAAAGCAGCCTGTAGCATGTTAGCATCTGTCTGCCTGTGGTTATAAGCATTATCAGATGATGGGCACAGAACTCATCATTCAAGAGCGAGCTGCACTCTGACAGACGTGTATCCCGTAAGACTAGATGTCCCACTGTGGGCGGACCAGTGGAGTCCATGTGTGATACAGAAGATCCATTACACCATACAGGACCCAGGGGAGTATTCACAGATACACACTTTATCATTATGCTCTAAATCTGTGTACGTTCATCTTCTTTGGAGAATATCAGTACAATCCCCATACCCACACAAGTGAGTGAGTTAAAGGCAGCTGTCTTTATGCTATACCCAGAAGCCATTTCTGAAATGGCAAACTGCTGTACTACGTACTTACATACTACATACAGTTTCTATGAAGCCTGGGGAGAACTTCTGCCAGAACACATGGCAAAGGAACACATTTTCTCAATACAAAATAGTACCTCCCATGTCTTCTACAGTAAGTAGTATGGCAGCTTACCATTTCAGAAACACCCATAGTCTCAAATGTCACTTTTGCTTCTGGACAAAACAGTGTGACCCGTTTCTCCCCATACCCCTGCTGGCTGATCCTGTACCTGCTCACAGGCCTGCAGTACAGCGGATGACCCACAGCTTTCTAGTTCAGCACTATACTATGCAATCAGTTGCACACAGTAATGTTATGTATTCTGTAGTACACAGCTCTGTAGTGTACTCTGTAGCAAACAGGTTGTTACTAGTACAGTCTGTAGTACACAGCTCTGTAGTGTTGCTAGTGCAGTCGGTAGCTAGAAGCCAACTGCAGCCATACTGCGGTCAGTGGACCACAGGTCTCTTCTCCAGTAAGTAATAATGAGCTCAGAAGTTGGTGCTAGTGCTGATAGTTGCTCACAAGCCCTAAGTGGATGAACTCATAAACTAAACACAGCTGATACAACTATAGATAGACTTAGAAATGAAAAACACCCAAGTACAGGCACTTAGTAGATTCATAAAATGTTTAAAAAATCCTTTGTTAAATTGGGCTACAGCATTGAAATGCAGTGCTTTGGTGAAATTATAAGAGGCTTTTAAATTAAAAAAAAAAAATGACTAGACTTTCTTTGTCTCAAGTGAGCTATGTCCCCTTCCAGGAGCACAAGTGGTTTCTTTTCTTTATCAATAGACTAATAAATGAAAATGTTCATCAAGACTCTGGGAAGAGGGGTATTTGTGTGTGTGTGTGTGTGTTTGTGTGTCACTTTGCTTCTGGACAAAACAGTGTGACCCGTTTCTCCCCATACCCCTGCTGGCTGATCCTGTACCTGCTCACAGGCCTGCAGTACAGCGGATGACCCACAGCTTTCTAGTTCAGCACTATACTATGCAATCAGTTGCACACAGTAATGTTATGTATTCTGTAGTACACAGGTTGTTACTAATGCAGTGTGTAGTACACAGCTCTGTAGTGTACTCTGTAGCACACAGGTTGTTACTAGTGCAGTGTGTAGTACACAGCTCTGTAGTGTACTCTGTAGCACACAGGTTGTTACTAGTACAGTCTGTAGTGCACAGCTCTGTAGTGTACTCTGTAGCACACAGGTTGTTACTAGTGCAGTCTGTAGTACACAGCTCTGTAGTGTACTCTGTAGCACACAGGTTGTTACTATTTCAGTCTGTAGTACACAGCTCTGTAGTGTACTCTGTAGCACACAGGTTGTTACTAGTACAGTCTGTAGTACACAGCTCTGTAGTGTACTCTGTAGCACACAGGTTGTTACTAGTACAGTCTGTAGTACACAGCTCTGTAGTGTACTCTGTAGCACACAGTTTGATACTAGTACGGTCTGTAGTACACAGCTCTGTAGTGTAGTCTGTAGCACACAGCTCTGTAGTGTACTCTGTAGCACACAGGTTGTTACTAGTACAGTCTGTAGTACACAGCTCTGTAGTGTACTCTGTAGCACACAGGTTGTTACTAGTACAGTCTGTAGTACACAGCTCTGTAGTGTACTCTGTAGCAAACAGGTTGTTACTAGTACAGTCTGTAGCACACAGCTCTGTAGTGTACTCTGTAGCAAACAGGTTGTTACTAGTACAGTCTGTAGTACACAGCTCTGTAGTGTTGCTAGTGCAGTCGGTAGCTAGAAGCCAACTGCAGCCATACTGCGGTCAGTGGACCACAGGTCTCTTCTCCAGTAAGTAATAATGAGCTCAGAAGTTGGTGCTAGTGCTGATAGTTGCTCACAAGCCCTAAGTGGATGAACTCATAAACTAAACACAGTTGATACAACTATAGATAGACTTAGAAATGAAAAACACCCAAGTACAGGCACTTAGTAGATTCATAAAATGTTAAAAAATCCTTTGTTAAATTGGGCTACAGCATTGAAATGAAGTGCTTTGGTGAAATTATAAGAGGCTTTTAAATTAAAAAAAAATGACTAGACTTTCTTTGTCTCAAGTGAGCTATGTCCCCTTCCAGGAGCACAAGTGGTTTCTAGAGACACTAGTAGCACTCCAACAAACTTTTCTTTATCAATAGACTAATAAAAGAAAATGTTCATTAAGACTCTGGGAAGAGGGGGTATTTGTGTGTGTGTGTGTGTGTGTGTGTGTGTGTGTGTGTGTGTGTGTGTGTGTGTGTGTGTGTGTCACTTTGCTTCTGGACAAAACAGTGTGACCCGTTTCTCCCCATACCCCTGCTGGCTGATCCTGTACCTGCTCACAGGCCTGCAGTACAGCGGATGACCCACAGCTTTCTAGTTCAGCACTATACTATGCAATCAGTTGCACACAGTAATGTTATGTATTCTGTAGTACACAGGTTGTTACTAATGCAGTGTGTAGTACACAGCTCTGTAGTGTACTCTGTAGCACACAGGTTGTTACTAGTGCAGTGTGTAGTACACAGCTCTGTAGTGTACTCTGTAGCACACAGGTTGTTACTAGTACAGTCTGTAGTGCACAGCTCTGTAGTGTACTCTGTAGCACACAGGTTGTTACTAGTGCAGTCTGTAGTACACAGCTCTGTAGTGTACTCTGTAGCACACAGGTTGTTACTAGTACAGTCTGTAGTACACAGCTCTGTAGTGTACTCTGTAGCACACAGGTTGATACTAGTACAGTCTGTAGTACACAGCTCTGTAGTGTACTCTGTAGCACACAGGTTGTTACTAGTACAGTCTGTAGTACACAGCTCTGTAGTGTACTCTGTAGCACACAGGTTGATACTAGTACGGTCTGTAGTACACAGCTCTGTAGTGTACTCTGTAGCACACAGCTCTGTAGTGTACTCTGTAGCACACAGGTTGTTACTATTACAGTCTGTAGCACACAGCTCTGTAGTGTACCCTGTAGCACACAGGTTGTTACTAGTACAGTCTGTAGTACACAGCTCTGTAGTGTACTCTGTAGCACACAGGTTGTTACTAGTACAGTCTGTAGTACACAGCTCTGTAGTGTTGCTAGTGCAGTCGGCTAGAAGCCAACTGCAGCCATACTGCGGTCAGTGGACCACAGGTCTCTTCTCCAGTAAGTAATAATGAGCTCAGAAGTTGGTGCTAGTGCTGATAGTTGCTCACAAGCCCTAAGTGGATGAACTCATAAACTAAACACAGTTGATACAACTATAGATAGACTTAGAAATGAAAAACACCCAAGTACAGGCACTTAGTAGATTCATAAAATGTTAAAAAATCCTTTGTTAAATTGGGCTACAGCATTGAAATGCAGTGCTTTGGTGAAATTATAAGAGGCTTTTAAATAAAAAAAACTAGACTTTCTTTGTCTCAAATGAGCTATGTCCCCTTCCAGGAGCACAAGTAGTTTCTAGAGACACTAGTAGCACTCCAACAAACTTTTCTTTATCAATAGACTAATAAAAGAAAATGTTCATTAAGACTCTGGGAAGAGGGGGTATTTGTGTGTGTGTGTGTGTGTGTGTGTGTGTGTGTGTGTGTGTGTGTGTGTGTGTGTGTGTGTTTGTGTATGTGTATGTGTGTGTGTGAACAGCCTGAGGCTCAGTGGAGTAGGATTCCATTAGATCTCCAGGGACACACAGCTTCACACAGCAGCAGGATGCACAGGGACCCTGGAGATTAGAGAGGAGACACTAGGAGGGAGAGAGAGATGGAGAGAGAAAGAGGGAGAATGAGAGGAAAAAAGGATGACAGAGTGATGGAGAGAGGAATGAGGTAGAGAGAGAGAAAAGAGAGATAGAGGTAGAGATGGTAGTGAGAGAGGTAGATGCAGAGAGAGAGAGAGAGTTTGAGAGGAGGAGAGATGCATTGAGAAGAAAAGATACATATAGGTTTTGCTAGAAAGTATGAGAGAAAGAGTGGGTGATGTTAGAGGGAGGAAAGAAAAGTGAACGAATGAGAGAAAGAGTGGGTGATGTTAAAGGGCTATGGGGAAGACAGAAATGTGAAAGACAAAAGACATGAAAGGCAGAGGGGCCTTTGTGGAGTGAGAAGAGACAGAGAAAGAGAGGCAGAGACATAGACAGGGGAGAGAGGAAGAATAGGAGAGAGTGATAGACAGGTTGTTACTAGGTTAAAGGATTAACAGATTGAGGAGGTTTCTGAAGTATTTCTGGGGCCTATTGCCTTTAACTGGATAGGACAGTAGAGATGTAACAGCACATGACTGTGGGAGAGAGATGAGGAAGGATCAGGATATGATCTTGGGTGAGTTGAACCCATGGACCTGGGTTTATGGAATGGACGCCTAAAGCTAGGAACAGACCTACCGCTTATTAACCCCGATATTGATATGATGACACATCCAGGTCACGTCATAGGTAAGCAGTCGTTATGTGTGTTTGGCTTACAGATTTGAAATGGTGCGAGTCTTTCCATTGTTGACTCAATTACAACTGAGTCGGACTGAATCAAACATATTTGATATTATCTCAACTAGTTCATTCTATGGTTGCTATGATACCAATTATTACATAAAAATGCAGACAGCTCGATCGTTAGGTTTGTGCTCATAACCAACTCCCAGTGGTACCAGATACAATCTGTAGGTCCGAGCTGCTCAGTCGTTACAATCAAAGTCGGTAGGTTTGTTCCTAGCGTAAGCTGCACCACAGCAACACCCTCCCCTCCCCACTACACACACACACACACACACACAGCCCCTACCCCAGCCCCCTGTGATTGAAAGGTTTTTAGAGAAAGAAAAAGATGAAAAGACATTACACTACATTACAAATACACATTAAGTGCGTCAGACAACAGACAACAAGACAGGGCATAAGCAGACTTGTAACAGAGCACTGACTGGTTGTAAATAGATTCACAGTAGGGTGGAGGTAGAACATAGTGTAGCATCATGCAGGTGTGCAGGTGTGCATTCAGTTCAGTGTGAATAAACATGTGCGTGTTTGTTTGTGTGTGTGTGGTTGTGTGTGTGCGCAAGTGTGTGTGTATGTGGTTGTGTGTGTTGGGTCTCTGAGGAGCAAAGGAAAACCAGTGTGTGAACAGAACGCAGAGAGCTGTGGATAACTGCGCTCCCCTTATCTCCAGAGAATCTGTGTGTGTGAGTGTTTGTGTGTGTCTGTGTGTGCACATCAAGGACTTAAACAACTCAGAACAACACAGGAGGAGTCCCCCCCCACACACACACACACACTCACACTTTCACACACACACCACATATTCAGCTTCTAAATGTACATTGAATAGGTTTTGTCAGCTGATGTATTCACTAAGATAGTTCCGAGTGTGTATGTCATTACATGAGCTCTCCAGACATTGCACCAATGACTTTTTACCTGCTGTAAGGTCAATACTATTACTTCAGCTACAATAATACTGACAAAACATATCTCATAAATAACCTTAGTACATTTATTATACATTTCTTCTTGGTTGAAATGCATTGCTGAATGTATTTTGGGGATGTCATATATTATAGACAGGTAGTCTAGTACACTATCCGGGTCTCCACTCTGCCCTTTCTTTTGAGGTAATCTCCAGCCTACAGGGTTCCACTTCATGTTGTCTTTCCTGTAATCTCCTGCTTTCTGGTTTATTGTGTTTCTTTGACTTCCACTGTGATTTAACTGTTGATGCACACCTGCGTGTTTGTCCTCTTCAGATGATCAATAACTGCAAACAGTCCAATTCCAATTTCACAAGGGTGTTATATGAACACCAGCCAACAAACAAATAGACCAAACAAAATGATGTTTGTTGACGTGATGTTATTTTTGAAAATAATGTAATGCATTTGGTTGTTTGTGATTACCAATATTAGTCAAAAGCACACATTATTGCCGAGTCAAAAAGAAAACAACCTTCTGTCTTTTGCCCTTTTGAAACCACAATTTTTAATCGCCTCTGTATTCTTTGGAGATGAATGATATAGACATTTGAATGTTTTCAACAGATCCATAAACTGAAACTGCACCCAGCCTTTCTCCTCTATGTTTCTGCCCCAGGTTGGCACCTTTGAGCGGGGCATTCTCCAGGTGCGCTACCCTGTATGGCCTCGATACGGTAGTTACCTGGAGCCCGTGTCCGATAACCGCCACCTCACCGTCGCCACCCTGGAGGAGCGTCCATTTGTCATCGTGGAGAGTGTGGATCCCGCCACTGGAACCTGTGTTCGGAACACAGTGCCCTGCCGTCGTCAGGCCAACCGGACAGAGAGGTGAGATTTTCCCATTTACCACTGTTTACAGCTGTTTAGTTGGATCATTTTTCCATTAGCCAGCTGGTAAATTTTAGTGGTATTCTCACTGAATCCAGCTGTGGTCAAACTCTAGACTGTAACGCTCTTTTGTAGAAATTTGTGTCCGAATTGCAAATTGCAATCATGTGGCATTGCATTTTGTTTTCATCAAATAAAGCACATGCACTTCATTTCCAGGGAAATCACCACATACTTATCAACTCTAATGAGCTCTTCTGTCAGAGAGTTTGTCCATTTACAGAGTGGAATAAGCATCCATGTGAACAACTAACAGACTGATCCTTTCATTTACATTTACGCATTTAGCAGACGCTTTTATCCAAAGCGACTTACAACTCGTGAACTATCAAGTGTTCAGGGTCAGTCTCCCCTAGAGCAACTTAGGGTTAAGTGGGCGGCTGGTATTCGAACACACAACTTTTCAGGCTACTTGCATGCTAGCCAGGTTCCTTAACCACTATGCTCCCACTGCCCTACGATAGCCTTGGAGGTGTCCTGTGTCCTTAGTTTATATGAGAACTGTAGTTCCAGTTTTTCAGCATCCCATCAGTAAAGACCTCACATGAGTACAAATCCCCATATGGACGTTATATCATCAGAACCAGGACCTACTGTAGACCTCTAGTCTACCTAACACCCTCCAATCATGAATCTGATATAGTAGAATCTGCTATCAATCTTGCATCAGGGTTACCTGCACAGATGAAGAAGTGAGTGCGTGTGTTAATCACCAGCTGTGAGAGATTAATTAGACTGATTGGGATCATTGTCTCGTGCTGCCTCGAAATTGATGTTGTTGGGCTAACAGTGTCGACTGGATGAATTACACCACAACAGGGCCAACGATTAACCGTTAATTATCCACACTCTTGCAACAGCACCTCTCCAAATGAGTTTCTGTACATGGGTGGCCCATTTTAAGCGTGCGGGAGAGTGTTGGGGGTTTAAATAATGTGCCGTGGGAACAACACTCGTAAATACACAGAGAGCTCGTCAAACAATGTGATGTAGTGATGGTGTTGGTGACTGGGCACCACTGCTGGTGAATTCCTTAAGTGCGTGTGTGTGTGCGTGTGTGTGTGTACGTGTGTGTGTGTTTAGAGCTTGTAGCGGCAGTAATTGAGGACCACTACTAGTGTATTCATTAGCATGTGTGTGTGTGTGTGTGTGTGTGTGTGTGTGTGTGTGAGTGTTTCTGTGTTTGTGTGTACTGAGGTCAAGACACACTGTAGTGATGATCCTGGTAATTGAATGTTGAATGCCACTGCTGGTGTATCCATTAGTGTATGCATACCGGTGCTCGTATGTGTGTGTGTGTGTGTGTGTGTTGGGGGCGGGGGGAGGGGGGGGGGGGGGGACGTGGCCTGCGCTGAGTGCGGGGGTGTATCGATCGCCACTAAAGAAGATTCATGTTCCCGTGTTAGGGCATCTATCCCCATGCTCTCTCGCCCAGCACTCTCAGCCTGGTTCTCCTGTATCCCAGCATCCTCTGCCATGCTCCTCATTAAAGAGACAATGAGAACCAGAGGAGCTCCCTCCCCTGATTAATGGCATGTTGTAGCCATGGGTTTATTGTACAGCAGCTGTTAGCTGTAATTAAATGCTCTCTGGCTTTACAATGCTCTCCACAGAGGAGAGCTGCAGCCCTCGGCAGTGATGGATGCGACCGCATGTGTGGACACTGGGCAAGCTTGGTGGAGAGAGGAGAGTGTGTGGATATTTCTCTGGGTTTGTTTACGAGGAAAGACAGACCGACAAACAAACAAATAAACAAAGAGGCCAATGACAGACACACATATCCGCAAACCAAATATGTAAGCCTCGGTTGGGTTAGTTCTTTCATTAAAGAGCCATCTTATGGCTACTGCCTGTGGAGAATCTCTGATCTGGCTCCGTTCCACATCTGGTCTGAATCCAGTTTTTCAGTCTGTGCCAGCCGACGGCCATTACTATGCTGATGAGGAGACTTCACACTTGTGAGAAGTTAAATTGGCAATCCTTCTGCCAACAACAGTTGCTAAGGCAGAAGCAACAGTTTAAGTTTGGCTCAACAGTCACATGAATCACACTGCTGGCATAATGCCAGTAAACTGAAGAGAAACTTTCTAGCCATGCAGTCCTTGCTTGGTTTGACTGGAAATCATCTGAACAATTGAGTTCCCCCTCATTAGATTTACATTTACATTTATGCATTTAGCAGACGCTTTTATCCAAAGCGACTTACATTTGTCAACTATCAGTGACATCAGGGCCAGTCTCCCTTAGAGCAACTTGGCAGCCAAGATTCAAACCTACAATTTCCAGACTACTACCATGCTAGCCAGGTTCTTTAACTGCTACGCCACCACCACCCCAATCATTAGGAGGTGATTTCATTGAAATGGGGTGGTGAATCCACAGGAATGTCCTATGGTGTGACAAGGTAATCAATGACACTGCTGGCTCCATTTTAATGCCAAGTGAATGATTTTGATATTCCAAACTTCTGTGACTGTCCAGACTACTCTGCTTTCCCAAATGAAAGCCTAACGCAGCAGTCATTTTGACCAGCACTAGACGTGTCATAAATGATTGATTTTGTATTGTTTGTCGTGTCTCAACAGAAGACAGACAAGACTCGGCAAGCCCGGTCTAGGAGCCTTGGGTCCTTCGGTCCCATATTTCATGAGCCCTAGTCATTTAGATGAGTCTGTCACTGTTTAAACATGCAATGCTGACTCTGTCCACATTGCCAATGGGGAAGGACTCCAAAACAAACACAAGCTTATACCCATGCACACACACACACACACTCACACACACTCACATCAACAGAGACAGGGAGAGGCACCAGGTTAACCTGCCACTGAAGTAAGACTGAAAGCAAACACCAAGGACAAGCCTCTGTCATTTAGATTAGGAGGAGAGAGAGAAAGAAAAAGAGAGAGAGAGAGAGAAAGAGAGAGAGATGGAAGGAAAACACAGAGAGAGAAGGAGACAGATGAATGGGTGGCAGAGGTATTGTGTCACTGTGCAGGTCTCCAAAGTAAGCAGAAGCCTTTCAAACAGAGAAGTAGAGAAAAAAAAACAAAAAAAAACAAAACAAAGAGAAACAGTTAACCTGCTTCTAAGCTCAACTAGAAAGCAAATGTCAAACGCAATCCTATCACTAGGAACGTGAGGGGACAGTGAGTAGGGGCTCTAAGTTCAAAATAGTGGGGTTTTTTTTTTATGGATTAAGCTTTTTTTAGTGTGATAGAATTGATGAACTGCATGTGTCTGTTAAGAATGTTGTTCTCAACCATGGTGTGTCCAGAATAACAAATCCAAGGCAAAAACTGTTTTACATTCCTTGCCACAATTAACTAAAATGACTAATGGAGACCCATTGCAGGAAGCAACACTGTGGATTGGAATTACCCATAACTGTTTATTACATGGTAGTTACGTAATTATTTATGGTTGGGTTATTACCCAACTCTTTATTATATGGTTATTACAGGTCTAGTTCTTTGACCATTATGCCACTTTCATCAACATCCCCTTTTTGTTCACAAGGCTAATCGGTAGTCGTTCAACACAAAGGACCACTTTCTTTGGGAAACTGCTTGCAGTTAATTCCCTCTGTGTTCATAAATGAATGATCCCTCTGTAGACTCGGCTAATGTCCTTCTCTAAGGCGGGGTGCTGTAAGCCTCTCATAGTAGAATAACTAATGGTTCTGGCGTCATCGTCCCTGGAAGCCTTTCTTTTTCAGATGGCAGAGGAACTTTCCTCCATCTGGTGGCGTATCCTCCCGTGAGAAGAGTGACGGTGGTGCAACGCGGCTCTCAACGCCACTGATCAGCTCGTCGTGACAATGCACACTGTGACGCTGGCAGCTGGTGCCGTGGGACGTCTCAGACACACTCATTACGAGACGGGACCTCATGGGGGGAAACATGTACAAACACACACACACACATACACACACACACACCTCAATCCAGTGGGACTGATGTGACAGCAACATGAGGGCCATGTGATCAATAATACTAATGACGGCGCTTATGGGGAGGTTGTCAGAAACGCTTCTATAGGCAACACTAATGCTAACATAACAGAGCCAGCTCCTCCCCGCCTGTGGGAAGAGGAAGCTGATGTTAATATTCCTCTGGCTTAAGGGGGCTGTGTGAGGAAATTTTGCCTGAGTCTAACCAAAACACCTTTCTATCGCCTAACCTTTATCTATGCCTGAAGGGAGGACAGCTTTTCCTGACACTGGAGTTGTAGGGGTGTGAGACGGAATGTAGTTCAATTGGCACAAGCCACCCAATTCATCTGACTGTCCACACTCGCTAATAGTGACTGAAGACAGTACGTTTTTAGTCTAATGACAATTGAATGCCTGTCTGATACAATCTCACATTCTGTTGGGATTTGCCAGAAAAAGGATCTGTCTGGTTGATGTATGCTAGCTCTGTGTGTGTGTGTGTGTGTCTGTGTGTGTATGCACTCATCTGAAAACTCTTTAGAATATCCACAGGGATAGTTGGCTCTGATTCTAGCTCCCCTAGATCAATGCATTCCACTGTGTGTGTGTGTGTGTGTGTGTGTGTGTGTGTGTGTGTGTGCATTTGTAGAGGCTTCTTAAGAGTACCAACGTGTGTGCGCGTATGAGTGTTTGTGGCTTGTTTGGTCTCAGTGGCCGTCTGCATTAGTCTTTCAGACAGGTCTCTGGGCACAGTGAGAAACACAGGAGCTGAGTCCCTGGGCCTGGGATTGTCTTCTGTTGATGCATTGCTACGGCAACAACACTCCAGAGCCCTCAGGGCGGATGCCCTCTAGAGCCAGTCTGGCCTTCATTTGGAAATTTGGGCCAAGTTTTTGGGAACAACTTTTGTCCTGATGGGGTGTCGGTTTACACCTGATCTGGTACGAATCTGGTCCTGATGTTGTACAGGTTTAGGTCTGATCTCATAGAGTAGAGGACTAGATGTGGTACAGCAAGGGTGTGGGAGGGATCCAGCATGGATTTAGGTCTGTCATGATGAAAGTCTGGTCCTGGTCAGGGTTTAAATCTAATCTGCCATGGGTTGGTCTGTTTGTCAGTTTCAGTCGATCATGCACTCACACATATTCTCTACGGTTGATCTTAAGAACATCAGTTTGGCTTTTCTGAGTGTTTCATGAACATGCTAATATAGTATTATTCTGTGGATTATGTGTAAATCTGTGAGCAAATACTGGTTCTCTGAAATTGTCCAAAAACACTTTTTTAAGAGTGACTTTTCAACTACTTACACTTGCTATGCTTTCAGGAAACCCAGCCCAGGTCCTGACATGGTCTGGGTTTTGAATAGTGTGTTTGAATAGCGGTGTGGGTGGAGTATGGGTTTGGCCTAGATCTGGCTCTGCTTTACGCCTGATCTGGCACAGGGCTACTGGACTGGCATCAGGCCTGGATCAATTCCAGTACCAGATGCTGTCTGGGCAGAACCAGAACTCTTTGGCACTCACTCTCATATTCTCTCTCTCTGTCCCTCACACATACACACACACACACACACACACACACACACACATATATACTCACTCATTCACTCTCATACAAACACACACACACACACACACACACACACATATACACACACTGACTCACACACTCTCCCACACTTACCCACTCTCACACACACTCACTCATGCAACTACTCACTCTCTCTTTCCCTCTCTCTTATGCACAAACACTCTATGCCTCTCTCACTCACACACACACACCAACAAAGCCTCAATAGTAGATGATTATGTTAAATTACTAACCCAAAAGCTGTGTAAGTTTGCGGAGTGAGGTGGCAGTGTGTTGATTGGTTCAAACTCTGAAAGTAATGCTGTCGCCATTAAGCCCCTGAAAACACCTGTGCACCAGAGAGTCTCATCAGCCATTGGCACCACCGCCCAACACACCTGAGCCCAATCAGGAGGAAGATGTGACGGGAAAGCCGAGGAACAGTGGGCCATCACACACACACACACACATACACACTGAGTTGAGCATCTCTGGGGAAGACATGTCAACATGTCTTTCCCAGACACACACACACACACACATACACCTCAGTGTTGTCTGAATCTGAAGTATATCTGGCGTAAGTTCAGTGAAGATTCATTCAACAGTCATTGTAAACCTAGCTGTTGTCCAGGGAACACACACACATACACACTGCACAGTCATCTGTTGTGCAGGAAAGCACTCTCTCTCTCACACACACACACACACACACACACAGCCAGGCTCCAGTTCACAGCTCATTTAACCCCAAGCTCATGGCCATGTGCAGGTGGCTTGGGGGAGCAGAGTGTGTGGGTGTGTGTGTGTGTGTGTGTGTTTGTCTTGCTTGCTCGAGAGGAGCAGACTCATCCCTTCTCATCATCACTTCATCTGTTCCCCTTTGCTGTGGACACATACACCTCATTACACAGAAGGTCTGGGTTGGGAGGGGCTGGTGTCCGGTCAGGGTTGGTGTGTGTGTGTGTGTGTGTGTGTATGTGTGTGTGTGTGTGTGTGTGTGTTAGAGAGAGTGACTTAGCCTGTGGCGGGAGTGGGGGTCAGTACAGCCCTTTGTAATTTCTTCGGTGTGTGTGTGTGTGTGTGTGTTGTTTATGTGTTTATTTGTGGTGTGTGTGCAATAATTACTTCCATTCTGCCACTGCTGTATACTGGAGGCCGGTCTAAATTCCCATTCTCAGGTAGACTGGATCTTTAAAACATTAGTAATAATGGGACTTTGAGGCTAATTAAGTGTGTGTGTATGTGTGTGCGTGTGCATGAGTGTGTGTGTGTGTGTGTGTGTGTGTGTGTGTGTGTGTGTGTGTGTGTGTGTGTGTGTGTGTGTGTGTGTGTGTGTGTGTGTGTGTGTGTGTGCGCGCGCACACGCGCGCGTGCGCGTGCGCGTGGATGTGGACCTAGACTGACTCTGACCCACAAGGGATCAGGGGATCATCAGGGTGAGCAACATGGCGAAAAAAACATTGGCTGACATTTCAAACAGCTTCTTGCCTGTTTGAAGTTCACTGCACGCAGACACACAAACTGTGAAAAAAAATGAGGTGGACAGAGGTGGACAGCAAACACTGAACAGGACACTGAACTAAGAGTGGCTGTTTACTTCAAATATGTACCCATATGTATGTACCCATAAGTTCAGAGAAAGCTTTCACAACATTCACCTTTGTTGTTGTTTTTGACCACATCTGGATCCTGTGTGACTAGTCTCCCGGTCCCACTCTAATACCCTGCTTTCAGACACACACACACACACACACACACACACACACACACACACACACACACAATAATCTAGAGGCACACACAGAGTAATGAGTCCACTGTCTTCCTCTCCTCCCTCCTCTGCCTCCTCCAGTGTTGCAGGACACACTGAGCCCTACACTAAGCTGTGCTGTAAAGGTTTCTGCATCGACATCCTGAAGAAACTCTCCCGCACCATCAAATTCTCCTACGACCTCTACCTGGTCACCAATGGTAAACACGGCAAATTGGTGCGAGGGGTTTGGAATGGCATGATCGGAGAGGTGAGCTTTCAGACAAACAGACACGCACACACATACACATACACACACACACACATGCCACTCCACAACTATCAGGAACACACACACACACATCAAGGACACATATGTACACACACAAGGTAAGAAAGCACATGGGGATATAAAGCATGCACTCACACACACAAACACACACACACATTCATATGCACACATACAGTATGTATGCAAAATAAGATATGATAATCTGTCAATTATGGGTTCACTCTTAGTATTCAGTAGGTCTGTGGGCTCTTTCCTGATCTGCATGAGTTGCTCAGCTTCCTAAGCAGCTGCTAGTCCTTTACATAGGCTAAAATGAAAGAAAGCAAGTCTCATGAATGGCAAATGCTTGATAATTACTATGGCTACTAACCCACATCTTCAAGTGGAGGACACATAAAAGCGAGATGCTTGATAATTACATCTAGCAACAGCTACTCACTTCACCCAGAATGCTAAGAGTGACTCTGCAGTTTAGGACATCTTCAGCCAGTGCTAAAAATGACTTGTCAGTTTAGGACATCTTCAGCCAGAGTGCTAAGAGTGACTCACCAGTTTAGGTCATCTTTAGCCTGAGTGCTTACAGAGTGACTTGGCACTCTAGGCTATCTTCATGCAGTACTTCTTCCTGCCTGCTGAGTCAAGTGGCTCTCATCTGATTGGCTAGGAGTGGCTCACAGCTGGCCCCAAATGCAGCAGTCACCTGTGAGAGTGAGTGAGAGAGAGAGAGATTGAGGGGGATAGATGTGTATATGCCTGTGTGTCTGAGAGAGACGAGGGGGGAGGAGATCTGTGTGTTTGTGTGTGTGTGTGTGTGTGTGTGTGTGTGTAGGTGGGTGTGGGTGTGTAGGTGTGTGGGTGGGTGGCTGAGGGTGTGTGTGTGTGTGCATGTGTGTGTGTGTGTGTGTGCTTGAGTAAGTGTTTATGCATGTCAGCAGAAGATATATAAAGATCCAAAGTCGCAGCTGACAAAAACAGCTCCAGGCTCAGAGAGAGCTTTTAAGACTTCAGATAGCCAGAGACAGAAACACTTACACACATACATACATACACACCAAACACACACATGCGCACACACACACACATACACACACACACACACACTCACACACATACACACACTTTCATGACTGGAAACATGATAGTTCACATTTAGAGCTTTTGAACACTTTGCCTGGGAATTGCTCTTTTTCCGTGGATGTGAGATATAAACTTGGATCCATGAGATATGAACGTGGTCTTTCTTGCCATCTTGTAACACCACCTGTAATCGCTGCTAAGGAAAATGGCCTCTCAGCTCATCCAAGGACCTCTCATGTCAGTGGTGTGGTAGTATTGCTCTGATGGGCAGGTAGATAGAAGATGATCTCATAGAATTCTGTAGCTAGGACTCTTAATTTAAAGTTAAGGTAGAGTACCCTCTACCCTCGGCTGCTCAGCCAGCTCAAAGTTACGATACTATGGTAGCCCTTACTCATCATCTTGCCCTGGTCAGGATAGGGTAGGGTAGGGTAGCCTTGACTTATTAAACAGCCCACAGTCAGGGAAGGGGTAGAGTAGCTATGACTCATCAAGTCAAGATAGAGGTAGGGTAGCCTTATCTCATTGTGACAGTCAGGATTGATGAAGGGTAGCCTCAACTCATCTGCTTGCCCCAGTCAGGATACGGTAGAGTAGCCTCCACTCATCCGGTGGCCACAAGTAGGACAGATGAATGGTAGCCTCGACTCATATGGTGGCTACAGTCAGCACAGATGCAGGGTAGCCTCGACTCATCCAGTGGCCACAGTCAGCATTGATGCAGTGTAGCCTCGACTCATCTGCTGGTTTTTCCTTATGTCCTCCTGTCTCAGGTGTTCTATAAGCGGGCGGACATGGCTATTGGTTCTCTCACCATAAACGAGGAACGCTCCGAGATCATCGACTTCTCCGTGCCCTTTGTGGAGACGGGCATCAGTGTGATGGTCGCCCGTAGCAACGGCACAGTGTCCCCGTCTGCTTTCCTCGGTAAAAGACTTAACTTCCACCACCCATCACCCATTTACAGCTTGTTTCAATGTGTCTAGGTGTTTTTATAAACTTTTAGCCACCTCAAATGGATATTTAGTCTTCCAAAGTGAAGATATTTCAAAAAACACTAGATTCTTTTAAATAAACTGATAGAAAAATTTACAAAAAATATCTGATACATATGTAAACAAGGATTTAGTCATTATTTTTTGTCCATGTTAGTTTATTTTACTCTATTTTACTTACTGAAAGAGTATTATGTTAACATGATGTGGAATGATATATTTTGGTATTAGGTAATTTAGTTCCTGGGGGAGGGTTTCCCCTCCTGACGGATTTGAGGGAGGTGTGTTAGAGCTGCGATGTGCACTGTTAAGTTAACTTAAAAGTTTAAAGTTAACTTTGTCGATCTTAGCCTGACTTCCACCCCACCCAATTCAAAGACTGGAGAGTGTTAACATGGGGAACGAAATATCAGGTTACACATGTAAACCGAAAATAGTGTAAAGTTAAACCTTGAGAATCAACATTAAAGCTTCTATGTGTTGTTCTCATGGAATACTTTCAAATTTGAGTTGTCTGGAGGGCATTCACTCATATTGTATTAAAAACAATGTTTAATACAGTGGCCACACACAGGATTGTGATATTATGGCCAGACCAAAGCTAATTAATTTGCATGCTAACCTCTGTGGATTGCTGGACAACATGGTACTTTGACATAATGTCAATACAGCTGTTCTATCACATTCCATTGCTGTTTCAAGGGATTTTTGTTTTGTGATTTCTTAGCCGAAAAGTACTACATATAGCTCCTAATGTATTACATGATTGCTGTTTCTTGTAGAGTTCCTTTCTTTCTTGTCCAATTAGAGCATTAATAATATATCACCGTTATGAATTAATGCAAGGATGAATGTGTCTCTTTCTCTCTCTATGTTTCTCAGAGCCCTACAGTCCAGCTGTGTGGGTGATGATGTTCGTCATGTGCCTGACTGTCGTGGCCATCACTGTCTTCGTCTTTGAGTACTTCAGTCCCGTGGGCTACAACCGCAGCCTCGTCAGTGCCAAAGGTTAGGAAGGCACAGACTCACACTTAAACACACACACACACACACACACACAGTCAACCTCCCTTTAACAAGCTCCTTATCTGGAAGGTTTTGTGGGTAGTCCTCTGGCTGGGCTGGCTTAATCAATCTG
>JAIFZK010000024.1:13710000-13720000 GCA_027481765.1 Tenualosa thibaudeaui
GACATATTAGTGCTTCCATATTGCACAGCTGCACTACTTTGAATTAAAGCAGTATTGACTGTTAAATCTATACTAAAGGGCTCTGTGGCGGAAACCACTTCCCACGCTGCTCTGCTCCCTTCTCTGCAAGGGATTATGGGGGCTTTTAAAGGATACAAGCAAGCTGGTCACTGGACAATGTCACAAACACACACACATACGTACACATACAAACAAGTATAGACTCAACACACACCTTCACACAAACAAATGTACACACATGCACATGCGCACACAAACCCTTATGGATGCAGATACACATCGTCATTAATTAATGAGATGAAGATATGGATAGAATTAATGAAGATATGGATAGATACACACACACACACACACACACACACATACACACATACATGTACACACACATACACACACACACACACATGCAATCACAGATAAAACCCGGAGCTGTACATATTTATAGGTGTGCAAAGATATGCAGGTGTATTCATGCACACACACACACACACACACACATATCCTGGGGGCTCATAGATCATGTGGGCCTATAAAGCATTTTGAATATCCTGCAGCATTTGTCAGGTGTGGTCGTGTGCACATCGCCTCTAACCAGAGTTGAGTCTTATTGCTGTGAGCTTTAGTGCTATTGCCTCTTCATCTCCTCAAGGTCAGGTCATCTGGGAGGAAATCTCAATGGAAAACAAGTTAGCACTCAGTCTTGCCTAAAGATCAAAGCCTTTCAGACGCACGTACATCTAGAAATTTTAATTCAATTTCAGATCAGGCTAGTGCTTCTAATTAAATTGCTTCGACATATGAAGACTGTGGCAAATGTATTTTAAGAGGAAGATTAAATTACGCACGCCTTATGTAGTCTCTGTTATAGAAAATATACCTCCATAACAAATGTCAATAACTGTTAGTAAAAGAATGATTATAAATCTGAGCCCCATAGGATGACCTCAACAGTGTCCACTGAACTCAATGGTACAATCTTTAACTCACTCTACAGATAATGGGGTCACTTTAGAACATGCTAAGCAACAAAGCACCAAGTCCGTGTTACTGTAACATAGTCTCTGAGTTAGTCAATGTTTTTGATCGATTTGATGCATCTTTACTTATTGTTATGCGTCACAGATGTGTGGTGCTTTCTTCAAGGTGCCTCATGAAGTGAGTCCTAGGTAGGATGAAAAAAGTTGAGATCACATGCTGACAGAGGCTGGGGAATAGCTCCCTTTGAACAGCTAGAAAGCAGAAACTAGCCTCAGGGCAGGGGGGGAGTGTTTGCCTGAGGAGACAAGAGAAGAGGTAGAGATGAGAAGGGGAGAGGAGGAAGAGAGGAGAGGAAGAAGCAGGTTTAAGCATGTGTACACACACACACACATACACATATAACCACACACACACACCATCGCACACATACACATGCACATATAAACACAGCGTGATTCCTTGTTATCACCATTTTGTTACTTATCTATTCCCTCAAGAAATAATTTCTTATTACTTATTATAATAAGTTATTCAGTACTTATTCAGTAGTGTGAGTTGTTATGAGTTTCATGGTATCATGTTATCATGATTTCAACTTATTACCACAAAACTACCCTCTTATTACCGATCTGTAAAGTGTTTCCAGATCTTTGTATAACCCAAATCTGTCTCCATAACCATTCTGTTCTTCACTCTCTGCCTCACTCTGTCTACCTCTTTGTCTGTCTGTTGCTCTCTCTTTCTCTCTCTCCCCTCTCTCTCCCCTGCTCCCTTTCTCGTTCATTCTGTCTGCTCTCCTTCCCATATCTCCCCTCCCCCCCACCTCTCTCTCTATCTCTCTCTCTGTCTCTCTCCCTCTCTCTCTCTCTCTCTCCCCCTCTCTCTCTCTACTAATTTCTCCTGTCACCTCCTTTCTCTGCTCTCTGACCGCCTCAGTTCCAGAAGCCGCAGGAGCATTACCCCCCATTCCGCTTTGGCACCGTGCCCAATGGCAGCACCGAGCGCAACATCCGCAGCAACTACCCCGACATGCACACACACATGATGAAGTACAACCAGAAGGGTGTGGAGGAGGCGCTCAACAGCCTTAAAACAGGGTGAGAACACACACACACACACACACACACATACCAACAACTTACAGACACACAATGAGGTACAATCCATATGGATGCTCACAGTCTTCAAAAAGGGTAAACACACACACACACACACACACACACACACAGATTAACACATCCATTCAACTAATAGGGCATAGGAAATGCTCAAATGCCTTAACCCCCCAACACACAAACACACACACACACACACACAACTGGTAATGCACAACTACTTTTAACCTTTTCAAACACCAAACAATGAAGATGCATTGTTTCCTCACTACTCCTCATTACATATGTGTTATAATAGTGTAATCATTCATCTAAAATTACACCTGATTAGTGATTAGCTAATGGTACGCTAATGATGAAGTATCTGGTCACATGTCAGTTTTTCAGGTCCGAGGGGTGGGATGCCTTCATTTCCCATGCAGTACCACTAAGCTCCCATCTGATCTGACACACACACAATGCATGCAATGCACACACACACACACACACACACACACACACACACACACAGGTGTTATAATAGCATCATCTAAATTTCAGTGCTTCAGTGTCTAATCTAAACTCAACTCAACTCCCTATAATAGACCCTTTCCCACACAGCCCCATACGTTGCAGTGCAGTAAATTATTCAGGTAATGGGGATATTATGTTTTGGGAGATGTGAAAGTACTTCATTCATCATTCCTCTCAGAAACATACTTTAGCTGCGACCATTTCTTAGTTCTTTTCTCTACATGCTACACATGTCAGATATTTAGAGGTATGGATATTTCACAAATGTAATTTGTGAAATATTAGAAAGTTGATCCCCTTGACACCAGCAGATTCTGCTCCAAGGATCCTAACAGACACTAGGCCCTGGCAGTATATCACCTCTATCCTCATGCAGTTTCAATGGCTCCCAATCAAGGCCCATATCTCCTAAGAAGTCCTCTTACACATCTAGAAATCACTCCATGCACTTGCTCCCCACTACTTCCCTGACCTCCTCCACACCTCCACCTCCCTGAGGTCTTTGCTGTCCTCTGACAAGGACCAGCTGCTCATCCCCCACACCAGACCCCAGATTACACAGTGTCCTGTGTAACTGTCCCCACTCTGTAGAACATTATTGTGAATGACACTTTATGTGACATGATTTGTGTAAATACATGTTTGTGTAAATCCTATGTTCATCTGTCGGGTATGCTTTGGTAATGTGGGTGGTGACAGTGCAGTTGTTAATGTGTTAAGTTAGTATATGCAGTAGCCTGAAGGGTCCTGGGTTCAACTCCCAACTGTTACCATGGTGACCCTGAGTTGCTTTAGGGGAAACAGCTTTGCAAGTAATTGACATCGATGTCTTAGGATAAGTTTCTGCCAAATGAAAAAGTAGATAGATAGATAGATAGATACATACATACATACATACATACATACATACATACATACATACTTACTTACTTTATTATCCTATAGAAATATTAGGAAATAAAAGCATATAAAAAAAGATACTAAAAGCATAGCTGTGATGCCTTTTCGTCTCCTGTGTCCTGTTAATAGGAAGCTTGATGCGTTCATCTATGATGCAGCGGTGCTAAACTACATGGCAGGGAAGGACGAGGGCTGTAAGTTGGTGACCATCGGCTCGGGGAAGGTGTTCGCCACCACTGGCTACGGAATTGCACTCCAGAAGGAATCACGTTGGAAACGACCCATAGATCTCGCCTTGCTGCAGTTCCTTGGTGACGGTAAACTACATGTGGGATTTGTTTATGTGTGTGTGATGTTTCTGCAATAATCCCAGAGAGGCCGTTGTATACCATGACTCTACAACAGTTAAAGGGGCATTGTTAGGCACGATGTGATGCGAACTATGGCACTGAATGCAATTCATTTCAGTAACATTCTCATCTCTAAGTGTGTGTGTGTGTGTGTGTGTGTGTGTGTGTGTGTGTTTCTGTGTGTGTGTGTGTTTTTTGTGTGTGTATGTATGTGTGTGTATGTATGTGTGTGTGTGCATGTATGTGTGTGTGTGTCCAGGTGACACCCAGCGATTGGAGACAGTGTGGTTATCAGGGATCTGTCAGAATGAGAAGAACGAAGTGATGAGCTCAAAGCTGGACATAGACAATATGGCTGGAGTGTTCTACATGCTCCTAGTGGCTATGGGCCTCAGTCTGCTGGTGTTTGCCTGGGAGCACCTAGTCTACTGGAAACTACGCCACTCCATTCACCAGTCCACACACCTTGACTTCCTGCTCGCCATCAGCAGGGTGAGCACAGTCAGACACACACACACACACACACACACACACACTCACATAGATATCCACCAGGCCCCACACCTCGACTCGACTTCCTGCTCGTCATCAGCAGGGTGAGCACAGTCAGATACACATACACACACACACACACACACACACACACACACACACACTCACATAGATATCCACCAGGCCCCACACCTCGACTCGACTTCCTGCTTGCCATCAGTAGGGTGAGCACAGTCAGACACACACACACACACACACACACACACACACACACACACACACACACACACACACACACACACACTCACATGGAGATCCACCAGGCCACACACCTCAAATTAATGCTCACCATCAGTAGAGTGTAAACAGTCAATCACACACACACACACACACACACACACACACACACAGCTGTGCTACAGTATGTCTACATATAGCTCTATATGAGCCTCACAGCTACCCCACATTTAGTTGATGATTTTAAATAATCTAATGTCACCCAAGTGTGTAGATTTTTTTTTATTTATTTATTGAGCATGCAAGCTCTATACACACACATTATTCTATACTTTTCTCTTGAAACTGAACCTATAAGTTGGCAGCTCTAAGATCCATATCCATTTTGATTCTTTCTACCTACTGAACATCAACCTGAAGTTGTAAGTATTCCCAATTTTGTCTGTATAAAAACAAGAGAGATTTAGACTCATTTATTATTATCATCAAGACTGTTTATCATCAAGATTTGACTTGATGGCTTAGGCTACTTATTATAAATGAAGGCATGAGGCAAAATAATACACGGATCTATAATGATCATTTCTGTAAAATATGACTGGCTATTTTGGATGTGAAACCTTGACAGGCATAGAACTGTTAGACAGTATTGACAAGGTGTGTGTGTGTGTGTGTGTGTGTGTGTGTGTGTGTGTGTGTGTGTGTGTGTGCATGTGTAGGTGGCCTAGTGGGCCTGTATTGGACAAAAAAAATTAGGGCCTTTTTTTAGTCCCAGTCCGTCCCTGACAGTGAGGCACACACACAGACATACACACACAAACACAAACACACACACACACACACACACACACACACACACAGACATCCAGACATCCACCAGGCCACACACTTTTTCCTGCTCACCATCAGCAGGGTGAGAACAGTCAGGCACACAAACATGATTTACATGTAGACACACACACACACACACACACTTCCTCTCTCTCTTCAAAGCACTTCAAACCCCATTAGGGTGAATTCTTATTGTTTTGAGCACACACATACACCTACACAAACGCACACACACACACACACACACACACACACACACATACACACACACTTGAAACAAGCAGAGGTATGTTATAAAACTGAAATCCTGTTAGGACCAACTGTCACAGGCATTTGTTCATAAAATTGCAAAGCAGCTTTCCAGACATCCAGGAGTGATTTAACATCTTTTTTTCCTGAGATGAGTCCTAGTCTTTTGTCACCATGACCTCATATTAACCTCAACTTTATATTAGATATGGTTGCTTATTCATTATATAACCCTGGTTAGTGCTCTAGGAAACATACTGTCTCTACCCCACCTTCCCCCAAACACACACACACACACACACACCCATAGACATTTACACACACTCACTCTTGCCTGAGGAAACTCTGTGCCCTTGTTTCAAAGTGACCCAAAGGCCTTTTCTTCTGACATACATTTAAAGTTAATTTTAAATACTAAAATATTTAAATGTTTCCCATTTCAATTGACCTTCAGTGGTCTTTTATACTGGGCTTTTTCAAAACTGGGCAATATTTAAATGTGGCACAATGCACAATTCTTTTTCATTGAAATAACAGGCCCTACACTGTTTCTATACATATATGTACACACACACACACACACACACACACACACAAATATATATATATATATATATATATATATATATATATATATATATATATATATATATATATATGCTATTATATTATGCAGTGTTGTGAATTGTTTTGGATCTCCGGCCCTTTTAGCCCATTTTAGACTAAGCACTAAATGGTTTTGAAGATTTACGCCAATGGACAAAATATCAATGATACCATGGTGTTCCTTTTCAATTCTTGTCTTGTTCTTAAACCATTTTACAGCCACGTTTTACTACTTGTCTGAGTAGCAGAGCATAGATCAGTAAGTCATGAGTGTGCCGTGTTACCCCTCTGTGGGAGGCTGACTGGAAATAATACTTCATGGATTTCTCCAGATTTCAGAAAATATTAGGCTATTTCTTGAGTAAATTTGTCCAGCAATGGTCATCTTTATTTGAAATAGGCTTATTGTTTGCTCTGTCACTTGATGTGAAAAAAGCAATTAAGAGAACACTGCATATTCTGATGAGGGTTTAATGGATGTCAGAATGTCCAGCCCTTTTGTTTAGGAATGTTCTAGAAATATTTTACTAAATGTACTTTGTTGATTTACTCTGCACGGTTATGGTGATAAATGTATCTGATGATGGGTTAAGTTTTATGTCTAACCCAGAATTGCACCAACAAAGGAAAACACGTCAGAGCTGTAAGAGAAAAAAAAAAGAAAGATTTTGCCAATTAATCACTACCGGGCTCACCCCAAGATAAAGTCTTCCACCGCCTTTGCCAAATTACTGCAATTAACTGCATCATTAACGTTAACTAACAAAATCTGGCAGCTTTGAGAGTACAATCATGTTTGTTTTGGCTATTTCCTCAAGAAAAGGATGACAAATCGTAAATTGGGAGCCTGCACTCCAGCTTGAACCTAAATAAAATTTCAGATTTTTCAAAGCTTCGTCCCTCTTGTGTTTCTTCTCTCAGGGAATGTACAGCTGCTTCAACGGAGTGGAGGATCTTGGGAAAGTCGGGGGTATGCAGAACCCAGACATCACCACCAACTACGCCCAAGCCAACATGCTGAAGATGCTGCAGACGGCCAAGGACATCGTCTCGTCCACCAAGGTAGAGAACTCTCTGGACAATGCCACCAAGACCATTGAGAACTGGAGTCGGTATGGTGGCAGCATCCCGACCAGGATTCCACAAGTGACCACCACTGGCGCCACGGAGACGTTACCAGGTCACTTCTCCTACATTGGCAACATCCCCGAGCACCATGCCCCCCTCCTCTCACGACCTCCAACGCCCCCATGCCCACTCCAGTACAGCGATGCCCTCCCCCCTGCCCAGACCCGAGCTGTGGCACGACCCACACCGCTGCGCTACACGCTGCCCGCCCGTGGCACGAGTGCCATCTACGACGCCGTGGTGCCCATGTCCAGCCTGAGCCTCAGCACGCCTCATCTGGCCATGCAGCCTCCTCCAGCCACCCTCAACGGCTCCCCCTACAGTGCGTACGGGGAACTGCAGGTGCCGGACATCTACTCGGAGCACCACGCGGTGGATCTGACAGCGGCGCGGCAGCCGGTGGCTGTGTGCTTGCGGCCGGCTGAGAGCATGCGGCGGAAGAAGCGCTCCCGAAGCCACGCCCTGGATGCTCTGGACCTGCGGCGCTGTCCCGAGTACTCCGAGCCGCCTGTGCGTGTGTACGGGAAGAGCCCTGCCCTGGCGCCCGCGGGTGGAAGCTGCGAATCGTGCGCGCGGGTGTACGGCGAGACGGGGGTTGCCCCACCCGCGCCATCTCACGAGGACATCCCCCTCATCAGCAAGCGTAAGGCCCATCGCCGGCCCTCCTTCCTGCGAGCCACCTGGGGCCCCGAGCGCGTCCGGCAGCCCAGCGAGAGGCTCTCGGTGCTGGCCGCCCCACCACCCACGCGCGCCATCATCCCTGACCTCTTCCCATGCGTGGATGTGTACGGGCACGTGGGCGGCGGCCTGTGCTACCCAGTACTGGACCCCCTGAGGCTGGCGTCACGTAGCCACTCACGCAAGAACCAGAAGCTGCGGCACTCGCAGTCCACGCGGCTTCCCTCGTACCGCGAGGCGCTGCTCACACACGCCGCCACCGCAGCTGCTGGCACGCGGCGCTCCGCCAGCCTGCTCCAGCGCACGCCGACTCGCGTGACCTCTGACCCCGCGCTGCCCGTGTGCCAACGGCCGCTGCCTTACGGCCCTGTGGAGCTGTGCCACATCTTCCCGTGCATGGCACCGCGGGCCGACAGCGTGTACGGGGGCTACCGCGTGCCACACACACTGCCACACACACACACACTGCCCCATGAGGAGGAGACGCTAGGGGGGGCGGGGAGGCGAGGGGGGATGGGAGACGGGGAGCCACCCATGGTCTGGGGAAGGATTTCTAGTTTGGAGTCAGAAGTGTGAGAAAGGACCCCTCTCACAAACACACACACACATACACACCTAAACACACACACATAAACACCTAGATATCCAAACACACACATATTCATGCACACACATACACACAGTCAGCACACATACACACGCTGTGACAGACCAGACAAACGCTCTGCCTTTTTGATCAAAGCAAAAAAATAAATAAATAATATTACCCACAACTCGCCGCAGTCCACTCCAGATTTTCTCCTCAGTGCAATAACAGAACCAAGCACCATTCTCTTAACGACGGAGGCGAACATTGGGTGAAATGTTCAGTCCTCTTCTGTGCCAAACTGTTTGAAGGCTGGATCTCTCCCGCACTCTCGGTGGATGAGTCCCATTCTGTTGGCTCAGGGGAGAGACAAGAGGCTGCTTCATGTGTACATACTAGTTCCCTTTCTGGGGTTTTGAAAGTGGATTTGTCCCTCCATGTAATCCTATGTGAAGTTGACTTTTGCAAAGGCTTTCAGACATTCTGAAATACTTTGCAATGTTGTTTTTTTTCTAACACCAGGGCTAGCTAACTGTGTTTATCTAAGAGTTAATTCCACCGTGTCTTTCACACTCTTTGTCTCTTGTTCTCTCTCTGTTTCTCTCTCTCTCTCTCACACACACACACACACACATTCTATCACATATGCACAGAGACACACACACATACATAAAGACACAAACCCACACACACACACAAATAAAGACATAAAGACACAAACCTATACACACATACACACACACACACATACACACATACCCTCAAATGTAAACACACACACACACCTTCTAGATGTCTTTCTCTTTTTTCTCTATATCATTTCTCTCTCTCACTCTCTTTTTCTCTGTCATTTCTTAAATCTGCCTTTTTTCTCTATCTAATTGTTTTTTGAAAGAAGTAAATATAATTACTATCTATTATTAATATGACCAAGATTATTCACTCTTTAATAAAATCACCACAGGCCTATTTAACTGCTCTCCAGTGCTTTGGCTCTTTCTGTGGGTTGGGTGAAGCAGGGGGAGAGCGTGGCGGTTGTGTTGTGTTGGGTTGGGGGGGCAGGTTCTAAGGGGGTCTGAGTGACAGATGAATCAGTGATACCATGGGAGAAAAGAGCTGAGGAAAATATGAATTTGAAGTGAAATTTTAACTTCCTCTACAGTTACTAGACTCACTTTAAATCAATCAGTGGTCACTGCCAACATATCTAACCCAGAGACATGATGCTACAAATCCCTTACATCAAATGATGTCATAAGGTCATTTTACATAAAAATAATAATAATCTATACTCTTCTGATCCTGTGGGCGAAATC
>JAIFZK010000024.1:13725000-13730000 GCA_027481765.1 Tenualosa thibaudeaui
AGCCAAGGGATGTCCCTTTCATCTCACACAGTCAGTCACTCTCTCTCTCTCTCTCACACACACACACACACAAACATATTCACACACACACACACACACACATATTCACACACACACAAACATATTCACACACACACACACACACACACACACTCTCTCTCTCTCTCTCTATTCAGACTCCCGTTACCCAGGTTATGTGACCGGAGATAAATCATGATGAGTGGCGGATAGGGGGTGACTGTCAGGAGGAAGATTACATAAGGGATACCTTGCGTTGCATATCAATCAGACAACATTGAAATATACTGTATATGCATTGTCTTACGTGTTGGATGTTTGTTGTGCTAGCCCAGGGAAAAACTGTACAGGGCATCTGATCTGCCTCTTATCTATACCATAAGGTGCCCAGACAAACACCGATAGACTCCAACAGGCACCAGCAGGTTCCACTACAGGGTCAGTGTGGACGACTGGTCTCTGTAGTAACACCTTAGATTCTCTCTCTGTGTGTGTGTGTGTGTGTGTGTGTGTGTGTGTGTATGCCAGGCCTCATCTGGTAATGTTATGTAAGATATGTGGTGTATGCAATTGTAAGATACAGCATTATGTATTAGCCCTTTGCCTATCTTCTACTACACATCTCTATATACATATGTATATACATATAGTAATGTATCTACACACCTGTTTATTTGTTCATATTATATCTGTCTATCTGTACATCTGTAGATTTGCCTATGTATAGTAGTATAGACCATTTGTATATTAACATACTTCATCTGCACATTGCTCTTTTATACTGCCCTATCTGTAAATAACTGCTCCCAATTTATTTGTACATAATCTGCACATAACTATTCCCACTATAATTTATTTGTACATAAACTGCACATATCTATTCCCACTTTTACACTGTCCTTTCCTTATCTTTATATAACTGCTCTTAACTGTACATACTGCACATACTGTGCATATTGCACTTTATGCTATTTGCACTTCTGATTAGATGCTAAACTGTATTTCGTTACTTTGTATTCATACATGTGTAATGACAATAAAGTTGAATCTAATCTAATCTAATCTAATCTAATCTGTGGCATGTCTGTGTGTGTGTGTGTATGTGTGTGTGTGTTGTGTGCCAGGCCTCATCTGAAAGCTGTGGATGTTGCTCCACTGTGCTGAGAATCTGTAGGGTGCAGGTGCAAGGCAAGACAAGACGAAACGAGAGGCGAGGTGGCTCGCCTCGTCCTTCAAAGGTGACGGCCTCAGCAGTGGGCCCTGGCTAATAACACCGAGGCAAATTAACAGCGGCAGGACACACAGGACCCCGGCCGCTACCTCGGAGAGAGAGAGAGGGAGAGAGAGTGAGAGAGAGAGAGAGAGAGAGAGAGAGAGAGAGAGAGAGAGAGGGAGAGAGTGAGAGAGAGAGGGAGAGAGAGAGAGAGAGAGAGAGAGAGAGAGAGAGAGAGAGGGAGAGAGAGTGAGAGAGAGAGAGAGAGAGAGAGAGAGAGAGAGAGAGAGGGAGAGAGTGAGAGAGAGAGAGTGGAACATGGCACGGCACAGAACTGCATACTTTCACTGTCTGCCAAGACGACCATCACATGGAAACAAACGGCCAACTAATTAAGAAGGCCCATGGCTCAGCCACCATGCGGCCAGGATATCAGCATATTCCCTGTTAGGGATTTATTTAGAAAATGAATAACTGTACAAATAAATAATTAGATGCAAAAGCATCTGTTGCTCTAATTTCTAAACAAACAAATAAGATGTGTCACAGCAAATTAAGCATTGTGAAAAGATACATATTATTGTGTTTAATTAATGACAGCTTGTTTATTTGACTTAAGCCTGGGGTATTTCACCTCAGTCCCTTGTGTGTATGTTCGTCTTTGTGTGTGCATGTTCATATTTGTGTGTGTGTGTGTGTATGTGTGTGTGTGAGTGCATGTGCGTATGTGTGTGTGTGTGTGTGTGTGTGTGTGTGCATGTGCGTATTTGAGTGTATGTGTGCATATTTGTGTGCATTTGTGTGTGTGTGTATTTGTATCAGTGTGTGTGCCTGTGTGTATTTGTGTGTGTGTGTGTGTGAGTTTGTGTGTGTGTGTGTGTGTGTGTATGTATGTGTGCCTCTGCATATTTTTGTGTCTGTGTCTGTGTCTATGTGTGTGCATGTGCATATTTGTGTGTGTGTGTGTGTGTGCGTGTGTGTGTGTGTGTGTGTGTGTGTGAGTGTGTGTGTGTGTGTGAGTGTGTGTGTGTGTGTGTGTGTACACTGATTGTACACGTTTTGAGGCACATGATGAAAATGGTGATGGTGTGACTGTAGTTTGTCAGAGAGGGCCCAAGTCGAGATGCTCAAGTGTGTGTTTTGTCTGCTCAGCAGAGCATGTGACAGGTTTGATAAGGAGGCTGAGAGGGGAGCTGAGCAAACACACACAAACACACACACACAAATACACACATACACACAATAGCCCTGAGTGTAAACAAAAATTCCCCATAGTGCCTGCAACCACATCTATATGAGGACACTTACCTCTATTTTCTCCCCCCACCTACATACAGTACAAACACACAACGACACCCCAAGAAACACACACGTACACAGATACTCACACACACACCACACAGACGAACACACATACTATCAACTTGATTTAAGGGGCTGTCAGGGGCTCAGTGTCAGTGTCAACTCTTTGTTGCCTTTTGTCTTCAGAAAAAGGTACTCTGTACGTCTTCTGTGAGAACGTGCGGGCAATAGATACAAGAGAACAGGGTCGAATTTGGGCTGGCTGTTCTGCCTCGTCTTTCAGCCAAAATAGGAAACAGGGAAAGAGAGAGAGAGAGTTTGTGTGTGTGTGTGTGTGTGTGTGTGTGTTTCTGTGAGTGTGCTTGTATCCATTCATATTACTGATTTTCTCCCTCAATTTTTTATAGGACCACTGGCATGATTTAGATTAAATTCAATTCAACTTTATATATACAGCACCTTTTACAATAGTATTGTCTTGTGGCGCTTCACAGAAGGAGCGCCCAAGAGCAACAGGGGCAAGGAAAAACTCCCTTATGTTCAGTTAATCTAGGAAGAAACCTTGGGCAGATCCACGACTCAAGGGGCTAACCCAACTGCCAGGGGTCATGCAGAAAAAGATAAGAATCCAGATCAGAGTTTTTATTTAGTATCTTTATTTTCAAGCATGTACCCACACATGCACATTACAATGGCGATTTAGGGAATGCAGACACAACAACAGATTCCAGACAGAGAAGACAAAGCTTGTGGAGAATCTTGATGATGCAACTAATAGTTTTACACCAGCATATGACAGTTTCCACTTGAGCTCTGCCCATAAAGCTTAATTGACTATTGAATTTAATTTAAAAACTATTGAATAAAATGTCTACTGTTGATTCAGTTCTTTCAATTTATGTGCCAAACAGAAAATCCCAAGAAAGACAACTCTGTGTTCGCACTTACAAAAACAAGCATACAAATCATGCCTGTGGAGAAATTAATTAAGGATTAATCTTATTTTGTGAAAGTTCCCAAGTCATCAAAGAAAGTTCTAACATTAGTTCATTCATTCCACTGAGTTGTTATACAGGAAAAAGCCTTGACTGTGTCCTAATTGTGTTGATAATTTTGTTGATAACTTTCTTTGGCCTACCCACTCCCAGGAGTCCATGAAGAGGCTAATCCAAACACTGTGTCCTTCATAGACGTCCCAGGCCAGTTCCTCGTCCTCTTGACTCTTGATGCTATGTAGTGGCTCCTGCGGTAACTTTGGGCCTCCGACCATATCTTGCCATTTCTGACCATCACATATTTGGAAGAGCCTGAATTCCCTGTGTGAAATGTAAAGAGGCAATCCTTCAAATCTTTCAAGTCCAGGCTGGGCATTGATCCTTTGCTATAACAGGTGGAGGCTAGACCATAATGCTTAATTTACATCACAATCAGTGCATTTGCAGAGCATGTGTGGCGGCCATTTTCATTTAGAATGCACGTTAGCACATTAGACCATGCACACCACACGGTTCACACCACTAGGGTGTCCATTTGTCTGAATTTGGACCGGACAGTCTGGTTTTCCAGACCTCTGTCCGGACCAAAACAGTGTCCTGATTCACAATAGCAAGCAATGTTCATATGTAGCATTTTTGAAAACAAAACGTTCTCCTCTGTCTCTGCTTCTGCATCCCAAGTGCAATAGTGAACATCAGCTGGTGCTGAGGCATAAACTAACCCTAACAGACACAGATGCATCATTTTTTAATGCTCAGAGCGAATGCTCTCTTTATAGGGGGAAATGTGAAAGACCACAAAGTGCTATTTTCTCACATTACATTGATCAATTTGTCAGGAACATCAAAGTTTAGGTTAAATTAGGCTACTAAATCTCCAATCACACAAAGTCACACACACACACACACACACACACACACACACACACACACACACACACACACACAGTGCTCATTCTCGACCCTAACCTGTCTGAGTACATTGCGATCCCTCAGCTTACTCTCCATAATGTAAACACACACACACACACGGACACCTGTATTTTGCCAGACTTACCCCTTATCTAGAACATCAAATTTGAGTTCGATAGCTGTTCCCACAGGGCGTCCATCAAAGTCCATGGACATTCATTGTTAATGGTAGGCCTATTATTAATTATCAGACAACAAATCTGCAAATAGCTGAGTCTTTTCGTAGCCTACATTTCTTTTTAATTTATCAACAGTGTGCTATGTTAGTTGTTACCATATTAATCTCACAAATAGGCTGCTGGCTATTTATTTCCTCCAAAACTGCACTTTTGCTCTCAAAAAGTAGTTTTAACATTTGAAAATCTGCCCTACACACTGTACCTGTGCTGTCCAATAGAAAACAGAAAAGAGTTCTATTTTTTAACACGCCGCACACAGCCTTGTGTATTTGATTATGGTCTGCATACTGAAACTATTTTACACATAGATGGTTCATCATG
>JAIFZK010000024.1:13735000-13742500 GCA_027481765.1 Tenualosa thibaudeaui
ATACACACACACACACACACACACACACACACACACACACATGCACACACAGGATGGATGCCAGTGCTGGGAGTCCGCTACTGGCCCGGCTGTAATGACTCTTCTGTCACTCTCTCAGAGGTCACCATGCTGATTATTTCTGTGCTGTCTTGGCATGGACTAATGTGTATGTGTGTATATATATATATGTGTTTGTGTGTGTGTGTGTGTGTGTGTGCGTGTGTGTGTGTGTGTGTGTGTGTGTGTGTGTATTAGTGCCAGTTCATGGGTTACTGTAATCCCATAGCACAGAGCAGAGAGTTGTTGCTGTCCATGGGTTGCTGTCATGATGAATATGTTTGTGATTGTGAGCTTATGTTTGTGTGCATCAATACACTCATAGAGCTGATCTGTGGGCATGAGAAACTGAACCTTTACAACCTCCAGAAAGAGCAGATGATGGATTGGCAGTCCCATTGCGAGTTTTGGTTCTGAGGTGTGTTTGGTTTTGCTTTGTTGTGTTGTGACTGGCGTGGACACGGAGCTGAGGAAGGAGCCGGAATAAGCACAAGGGTGTGAGTGTGAAAGAGCTGAGAGGCATTAAGCTAGCGTCCGCCTGGGGCCTGTCTGCTTTAGGACCACCTTCATTTCTCAGGGTGTCACACTCGCTTAAGGCACCTATGCCGCTGTCCAGGGAGGAAGACTGAAAGTATGTGTGTGTTTGTGTTTATTTGTGTGGATCTTTGTGAGTATGAGTGTGTGCGTGCATGTGTGTGTGTGTGTGTGTGTGTGTGTGAGAGTGTGTGTGTGTGTGCTTGGCCACCCTGGTGGAGTTGGTCACCTCTCCTAACCCTGGGTAGATTTATGCAGTCACTTTAGATTCAGCACTCATCCCTCTAGTTCACTTTTGTGAGAGAGAGAGAGAGCGTGTGCGTGCATGCATACGTGTGTGTGTGTGTGTGTGTGTGTGTGTGCGCGCGCATACGTGTGTGCAGGCGTGCATAAGTGTGTGTGTGTGTGTGTGTGTGTGGTTCTGGGTCAGGTCTGGCCCAGACTTGGCTGTGGTGTGGCTCAAACCTGGTCTGTGTGGTGCTGTTCCACAGTCTGATGGCCGCGTACTTAGAGTAACATTCACAAGCATATGTGTGACACTAGTAGCCTCTCAAAGGCATTTATATTATACAAGCAAAAAGCATTATTCAACCCGACCACCCACCATCTCTTCTCTCCATCATTGTCGCCTCTCCTCTCTTCACCTCTCGCCCTCTTTAAGATAACACCATGGTCATTCTTCTCTTTCTTTTTAACTCTCTTTTCCTTCACTCACATTCCTTACTTTTCACTGTTCTGTTGATCATCTTTTTCTTCTTTTCATCTTCTCTTTTATGTCCATTCTTCTCATCTCTCCTCTGGCTCTTCAAGACATGGAGGTCACCCTTTTGAAATAAATATTTGTATCTGATGTTCTAATGTTTATTTATGTTGTTGTTTGTGTTTATTTCACCTTAATGTTGTGCGTATTCCAGACACACTTTCCTGCCCCTCTGATCAGCCAAAGATAATCTCTCTCTGTGTGTGCGTGTGTGTGTGTGTTTACAAACATGTTGGTCTTCACGTGATGGAAGCAGAGTGACATTAAAGACTCTATGGTGGTTTATTGATTGGCTCAGTGCTGTCATTGATACTGATGAGTGGTTAAGGGGTTCATGTTGCCTTTTACATTAAACAATAAAATATGGCTACCCTATTGTTATTTAAGCTGAGCACTGAAGGCCAGTTGTGGGGAAGACTTTTACTTTAACTGTTTGACATGACCAGTACAGGCACTAAGAAAGGTTAACAGTGTTTCCAGGAGGGTTTACTTCAGTTGACACTCAGTGACCCAGTGTGAAAGAGAGTTTTCCTTGTGCTATTTCCATTCACAAACACATGGTAGGTCAAAAGAGCTGGCTGTGTATGTGTGTTGTGTTCTGGCTTTGATGAGGCACAGAGATAAAGGTCAGAGTGAAACAAAAGCCTCTGGTCCATGTTGTTTAATCTGGGCATTTGGCCGGCTGCCGGGTGGAGAGTTGTGAGTTGTGCTTTCACACATCCCATTTCCACAAAAAACTGGAAACTGGAAACTGCACAGCTTATTTTTAAAAATCTCAATGAAAAGTCCATTACCCCTCAAAACACATTGCACACTTTGCCATAAATATTGTTTCTTATTATTGAATGAAAAAAGAATGGAACACCTTAAAAGAATGGAATACCTTAAAACCTGTATCCATGAAGCTTTATCAGTACATGAAGTCCTCTAGTGTTCATAATGTCTTGTAATGGTTGACATTATATGTAGCTTATAAGAGGCTACAGTAATAGGCTATATACAGTTTTACATTTACATGTATGCATTTAGCAGACACTTTTATCCAAAGTGACTTACATTTGACTATCAATCTAACTATCAATTCGTTCAGGGCCAGTCTTCCCTGGAGCCAGAGTTAAGTGCCAGGCTTAAGGGCACACAGATGATAGCCAGGATTCAAACCCACATTTTCTAGATTACTAGCATGCTAGCCAGGTTCCTTAACAGCCATGCTACCACCACCCCGATATACATGTACACAAGTTTACAGTATGTAATATATTTATTTATTTGTATGTGACCCTCTTTTATGAAATGATCGTATGACAAAAATCTGTACACACAAAACTGGTATTTATCAATCTGAACGTGAGCCAAAAATGAGTAGTGGATATGGAGTACACACAATTTTGAGTCAGGAGCATGCACTGTCCTGTCTGAGAATCGTGAAGTTGTGAGTTATATTTATGGAATATCGTAGCTTACTGTAGAATGGCCATGCCTTACTTGATTATCATCTCCAAACAGTGCTAGTCTGGATTTGATCCCATTGAGCTCATTGTCTCAGGAGGCATTGTAACCTGTCCAGTGAGCGAACAGAGGGAGGCATTGGGTCATGGGCTGATCCAGTCTTTTTAAACTTAAACACCTCAACCAGGAATCAAATCTTCCTACCGAATGTTCAGACCCTCTGTACAAAACAAAAGCGTAGAACGAGGGACTGGTTTTATTACCAGGCAAGCATAATGTATATTGGACAAAACTATTCTTGTACATTTACTGCCTTTCCTGAATGTAGCATGTTATTATTGGTATGACACTATCAGGCAGCCATGATTGTGTTGTTGATTATCATAATAACAAATATTCATTTTCTAATAGGGCAATAGGCATACAGTTTCTCCAGGGACAAATTAATGTTGTGTGATTTTATTGTGAAATGATTTGGCATTGTAAGCAATTCATACATTCTCTCTGGGAGTTTTATGCCTCCTCATTCCCGCCTTCCTTTGATACTGCCTGTCAAAACTAATTAGCTCAGCTGGAGATGCTTGTCACAGGCATATCTCTGGGCTACAAGAAAGAAAGAGAAGAAATTTTGGACATATTATGCACCTTCATGTTGTAAATTCTAGAGGCGAGGCCTCTGAATTGAGAATATATTTGGGCGTGATATTTAAATTACGCTAGTTTTAAGCTGCTGCATTTATCAACACCGGTTTCTCTCTTGTGCTGAAATTTGAGCTATACAACCTGCTTCATACATCATCCATAAACCCTGTGGTAAGATGATTCCTGCTCTCAAACTTGTGCTGGCTTCTACGTTCGTTTGATACATGAGGGGAATGTATTAAAGCATAAAAGCCAATGGTGGATCTTCCGATTTTCTTGCCTATTTTGTGTATTGACGCCCTGAACTCAACCTGAAACTGTGTGTGTGTGTGTGTGTGTGTGTGTGTGTGTGTGTGTTTGTTTCAGCCAATGTAACTTTAGCCACTCAGGAAGGACAAGGTGGGAGAGAGAGTCATGTGTGATCTACCCATGACCCCGATAGGCAGTCATCCCAAACCACACACACACACATGCACACTCTTTTTAGCACCAGGCCAGCAGTACAGCACATCTGGGAGCATGTGGGAAATTGCTATTGTTATTACTAATGTTCTGTGCTGTTCTCCCTCTGGATGTGTGTGTGTGTGTGTGTAAGCGTGCAGGTGTGTGTGTGAGAGAGAGAGTGTGTGTAAAGTAAAGGTGTGAGTTTGTAAGGCATGCCTAAATCCAAGTGTGTTTGAGGCCATTCCTTTATCACCCCTCAAACGCCTCAGGGAAGATACCGGAAAGAAGGAGAGGAAGAGGTGAGGAGATGAGATGAGATGAAATGTGAGGGGAGGGGAGGAGTGGTGTGGAGGACCGAACAGAAGAGGGGGAGGTGCATTTGGGCCCTGTATAGTCGTCAGGAAACCCCACCAAATAAGGGGAGAGGAGAGGAGGAAGAGAGAGGAGCGTTATGAGATAGGCCATTAGTAAATGTTATATCAAAGGCGATTAAAATTCATAAGACGCTCTTTTGTAATTGCTTTTTAATGTTTAATGAAACAATGAGTTTGAACAACTAGTCCATAGAATAATTACCTGAAACTGTAGCAAATATTTAATTAATTTTTTTTAAACACATGCAATTATGTCTTTATGAGCAGAAGCACATAAACTCTTGTCGGAAGTTGAGTTAAGGAAAACCTATTAAAGGAAAGCGCATTAAACTTTGGTTGCTGGCCTGCATTCAGACACACACGCACAGATACACACGCACACAGATACACAGACACACACACACACACACTCAGAGTCATGGGTGAACAGCAATCATCCAGTCCTTCTGTTGTGTCACCAGCTGGAGGTGAGCACGAGATGAGCTATACTGTTTCTCTCACCACCTCTTCTAACCTCATTCTCCATGTCTTATTTTGTCTTTCTCACTCTCTCTTTCTTTATCATGTGTCATTCTGTACCTGAAGGTCCTCTCTCTCTCTCCCTCTCTCCATCACTTACTCGTCTATCATTTGCTATGCCTCTCCTGCTATCTGTGACTGCTCTCTTTTTCCCCTTCTCTCTCTGTCTCTCTGTCTGTCTTTCTCTCTCTCTTTCTCTCTCTCTCTTTCTCTCTTTCTCTGTCTCAGTGACTGGATATTGTGTCACCCTGGAGCTGATGCTTCTCCTCCTCTCTTCTGCTTCAACAGTAATCAGCAAGCCACACACACACAAACACACACACACACACACACACGCACACACACAAACACACACAGGTAATTAAAGTCCGCAGGACAGAGAAGCTATAACAGTCTGGTGACAGAGCTGTCCAGTCTCATAACAGAGAGTCACTCACCATAGTCTTGAGCTTCTCTATCCTTTAGGCCATGTTTATGACAGACAGCAGTAGGTTTAAAAGTACAGTATATCTGATGCATATGTTTTATGTGTCATGCTCCTGTTTCAAAACACTTTAATGCAAAAACAAGGGCAATTACAATTACAACCATGTGTATGTGTGTTGTAATGTTGTATCTGTGTGTGTGTGTGTGTGTGTGTGTGTTTGTGTGCTAGAGGCACCACTAGAGTCTGATATCCTGAGTGACGAGGTGCTGGTCTGCCAGAGAAGAGACGAGCGAGAGAACGAGAGCAACAGTGTCTCCTCTCACAGCTGTCGGGTCTGTTCCAAAGTTATCCTACTGAAAGAGCTCAGGACAAATTGGAAGTGTCGCTCACCACTCCCTGTTCACTCAGGAAGAGAGGGGGTGAGTCTATTATACACAAACTGCTTTACACACACATATACACACACAGACACACACACTCAGGCATCCATCCCCAACACACAAACACACACATATGCACCTACACACATCAATAGTGTTTCACAGATTTTCTCAAATTCTCTCACATGCTCTCTCACACACACAGACACACACATTTTTACTTTTTGGGGGGGTTGGGGCGTAATGTTAATGGCTAAGAGGTCTTAACTGTTCTTACTAAATCTAACACTATAGACATGCATAAGGTGTGTGTGTGTGTGTGCCTCGCTGTGAACCTCATGTCCACTAACTTCACACCATCTGTAAAAAAAACAGTGGTACTGCTTTACAATATTGCGTGCTAGTGTGTGTCGGTGTGTGTGTGATGGTGTGTGTTGGTGTGTAATAGTGAATGGAGTGCCGTCATAAAGGTGCTTTATTGGTGTTGCTGTCAGTAAGTGGCTGTAAATGCCAGTGAGATGGATGGGGCTTCTCCTCCTGACGATCTTCCCGCTGGGCGCTAACACTTCAGCTGCTTGTTGAGAAGCCCTGGCCAGCAGTAATGCTCTCTTGATGATCCTTTAGCATCTTAGCGGCTCACGGAGAACCCCTGGCCAGCTGTAATACTGTCATGTTGGTCATCCCGTTGGGCGCTAAAGGAAGCTTTAGCATCTAAGTGGCTTGTGTAGATTTTCTGGCCAGAAGTAACACTCCTCATGGTCCTCCCACTAAGCGCTAAGGAAAGCTTTAGCATCTTAGCAGCTGATAGGGTCCCCCTGGTCAGCTCCAGCACTTTCCATTTCTTCACTAAGGATTCTGTTTAGATATCACCATAGCAACGCACCTAACATGTCCTCTGCAGGGTCCTCTTCAGCTATCAGTTCAGCACTGTTTAATGACCTTTAGATTGGAGAGACAGTCTTTAACAACATAATTACACTGTCCACACTCAGTACAGTATTTAACACCACTCTTGGACACTATAGAGTACGTCATATTACAAAAAAAAAATTCTCTTATCCTTGTTATGCCATATTGTAGGGTATTCATGAATGAAATTAAATGTTTTAAATCCAAACATTTCTCCTTCATGTCACAAAGTTATTATAAAGTATTATATATTGATAAAAGATTCTAATTCTGCAGATACTGATAAGATTTAGGTTATATCAAATGGATATAGGGCAATTCCATGCAAAGGTCATCCTTTGTCACATCCGTTAAAATTATACCGAGTTATACTGATATATATATATATATATACTAATATACTTTATTAAATATTGCATCCATAATATTGAAGTGTCCTCTTAATGATTTCTTTATATATAATCATGTACTTCAACACCTCCCCGGGTTACCAGGGAGTATAGTCCTCACAAGGTCGCTTCAAGGACACCTGGACTCCACACATTATAGCCTCTGAATATATTACAGCCTTTATGATGTTGTGTTGTCAGTGGCCCTGAAAAGGCTGTGTTGTTATTGGTACTGTGAGGGCTGTGCTGTGGGTTATGCCAGAGCCTGATCATCATCATGATGATGACTGTGGCCTCTCCGTGCTCTTAAAGTCCCTGTGAGCTAGTGGAACCTCCAACAGTATACTGTATTTCCCCACAGGGACCTAAGAGGCACAACTGCTGTGGTGTAAAGGCATGGAGAACCCAGATCAGGAGAATGATAACAGCCCCATCAACCCAGGAGAATGATAACAGGCCCATCAACCATGAGTAACCTCCCCCCAACACACACACAAACACACACACACACACACACACACACATGCACAATACAATGAACGATCACTCGCACACGCATACACACACACCCTTTCACACATACACACAACACAATGCACACACACACACACACACA
>JAIFZK010000024.1:13747500-13750000 GCA_027481765.1 Tenualosa thibaudeaui
GGGAAATACAACTGATGATCACACATGAGAGAATAGCTTGATATGAACAGGTGAAACTTCTAGTCACACCGCCATCATCATTTTACCACAGGTAACATAAGATTTTAGGGAGGGTGATGTTCAGAAGGTGATTCATTTTGTTATGGTCAGTCAACAGGCTTAAGTTAACACTTAGGAAGAGGTTTGACCTATAGATTTAGAGTAACTTGCAGATATACATACAAATACAAGCATTTTATTACCAGAATGATAAATCATCTATATTGTACTTATTAGCCCACTGTAAAAAAGAATAAGTAAAGCTTACTTGAAAAATTGGTGTCCAGGTATTCTAAACTCAATGCCTCAAATGAGTTAAGTAAATGTAACTAATCTCTTTCAAGTTACCGTTACTTAACTCATTTCAGGCAACAAGTTTCCACAAACTTTTCAGGTAAGCTTTACTTTTTCTTCTTACAGTGTAAAAACAGGTATGTAATAGCCTACTCATTTCTGTGACTTGTTTCCAGTGATACATGGAAAGGTATAGGCCTATCTGTTATAGGCCATTTATAACATTAACAGCTATTATAACATGTGTTATAATGTTAGTTGTAATATATAGTTACATGGATTAGAGTGATGTGTGTTATATTGAATTGAACAGGTGCATGTAGGCTGAGTAGTATAAAGTGCTGGCCTGAATGGTTTATGAAGTGTGATATTTCATCAGTGGCCCCACTCAGGCTTTTCTGGGTGAGAATATCAAAGCTGGAATGGACTTCGGTAATGCAGAATGCATAAATGGAGCGGCTGAAAGAAATGGAGTTGGTAAAAATAGCCGAGCGCTGTGTCTGAAGAAAAGGGTAATCAAAAATATAGATGTTGCTCTGCAAGCAGTATTACATCAATGTCAACAGCACCTCCAAAAAGTATGACTGGACATTATTATTACTGAACATTATTATTTTCAGTCATGCAAAGCTTTTAAGATAGAGGTAAATACTCACCTACCCCTCCAGATATAAGAATAGACATACCTAGACACACATACACACACTGTGCATAAATACAGCACACACACACACAGCCAACCACAAACTCACAAACAGTTTTGCATGGTCATCTATGTGTGTTATGTATGTTTATTTTGTGTGTTATGTACTGTATGTTTGTGCACATTAACAACAAAGTGAGGTGAAACGCACAAGCACAAGCACACGCGCACACACACACACACACACACACACACACACACATCAGGAGGTTCTGGTACAAATCCATTCCAGTCTGCAACCAGATCCGACAGAGACTACATCATCCAAACAGTTTGTCTCCCTGGGGAAAAAGAGAGGGGAGGTGAGCTGGAGAACCCCAATGCCTAGACTCAGTCTCCCTACTCCTCCAAGCAGCGTGTCTTGAAATCATCATGGAGCATTTTGGTGTGTGGTGTGTGTGTGTGTGTGTGTGTGTGTGTGTGTGTATGTGTATGTGTTAAGGCAGTCAGGGGCAAATCCATTCTAGTCAGCTACTATCAAAGACTGGTGGTTTGAGATAACCCCCTCCCCCAAGACCGGCCTTGCCAGGTGGGAGTCTTGAGAGCATGAGAGGGCTTTGAGATGGGGACTATTGATTATAACACACACACACACACACACACACACACACGTACACAGGAACTGGACCTGGAATCAGGCTGATATCTAGAGACATCTCCACACAGTACTGATGGTCACTCATGAATCTGTCTGTATTTCTGTGTGTGTGTGTGTGCACATCTGTTTTTGTGTCTGTGTGTTTCTGTGTGTGTGTGTGTGTATGTGTGTGCGCGTGCGTGCATATTTGAAAGTGCCTCCGAGCAGAATACATATGTATTAGATCCTGTCAATGAATCTGTGCACTCCTGCTACAGAGCCAGAGAAGTGTGGTCACCTCCACCCCCCCCCCCTCGCTGAGCTATGTTCTCCGTCCCTTCATCTGACCTGTCTTGCACACAAATTAGTGCTCCTCATAGCTCTGCAGGAAGATAAATAAATAAATATGATGATGGAGGGGGAAAAGGCACTTTTATGTCTTCATTTAGTGAAAAATGGGTCAATTAGTTTTGAAAAACGAGCTAAATATAAACCAAGATGTTGAAGAGCACCGGAGTGGTGTGAGGAGAGAGGGAGAGAGAGAGGGAGAGAGAGAGGGCGAGGAGAGAGGGGGGGGAGAACTAGAGGGCTTTAGAAGACTTTGACAGGGTAAAAAATTCACTGGACCATTTCACTGTGTCTGTGTGTGTGTGTGCGTTCATGAGTGTATACATGTGTGTGTGTGTGTGTGTGTGCGTGAGTTGCTTAAAGACATAAAGAGATTATATTTGCGTGTCAGCTAATCCGTAATAAGAAAGTGCCTACAGTCAGCTATCATGATGAGTCAAACTAATGTAATGTTAACCTATGTTGAACATCATTCAGGAACTTCAGTCAATCAATCATGATCCCAAGGCCATGAAACAACAATGCCTCTCTACCCCACA
>JAIFZK010000024.1:13755000-13775000 GCA_027481765.1 Tenualosa thibaudeaui
GGTGATGGTTGTGGTGTCCGATGACCAGGCAAATGTTGCAGGATGTAAGCATTATCCCAGTTTTACACACACACTTAATGTAGCTGTGAAGGATAATGTAGCTCTCATCACAGTCCCTTTCCACCTCAACCATGCTGATTTTAATTAACATCGCTTCTCTGCAGGGGCGTCTGTCATTAAGCCTGTTTCCTCCTGTGGGTCCACCTAGATTCCCTGGGGAGGGGTTCTGATTGTCCCTATCTTCCAACACGCACATTTGATGATCGCTTCCTGGTTACACTTAACTCCAACCAGCCGTGGAAGTGACGTTGTACCCAGTTTATTAGCCCAGCGTATCAATGCTGCATCTCCGGTGCTTGATTAGCATGTCATTAATTGATTTACTTAAAAGAGATAAATAAATGAGTAAATAAATAAATAATCATCAGTCATATGTAAGGGCAATTAGATTGCCACAAAATAATTTAAAGTAATGAACTCCATAACACTGTTTGTTTACCTCAAATATTTGTCCCCTAACAATGGCAAAAACTGACAGTAAAACATTGTTTACTGTCCTTATTTTAGTCTTGCTATCATGCCCTTGTTTGTTCAGTTCCTGTGATGTTGTTGCCCATGAACAAACACACACACACACACACACACAGCTGTGCAATCACTATGTAAACTGGTCATTGGTGCCACTGTCCAGTGACCTTCAGACGCAGCCATGGCCCACCATGTTGACTATACTGGATCAGAACCAGCCTTCACAGGGGTCTAATTCCCAAACCACCACCAACTGTCTATTCTGAGTTCAAATATGTTGGGGGGGGGTTGAAGGATACACCAGGAATTGGAAATACAAACAGAGACCATGAAAGTGAGAGAGACAGAGAGAGGGAAGAAAACAAATAGATGACAGCAGGAATGAGAAAGAGAAGCAGAGAAAATAACAATGACAATGGGGAGAAGCAGGGATGCTGAGTGAGAGAGAGAGAGAGAGAGAGAGAGAGAGAAGAAGAGAGGGCTGAAACATCTCCTCCAGTTTTCAGAGGGGCAGGGAGAAGGTCTGGGAGGAGGTTGGAGGGGAGCGTCGAGCAGGGGACAGAGCAAGGAAGAGTAGGAAAGTCCCAGAGGGCCAGAGAGAAGAGCTGGAGTCCCAGAGGACCAGACCAGGCTGCATGCTGGCAGGGTGATGAAAGGCAAGGAAAGCCAGGACACCACAGACACCTCACCCACGGCGCAGCTCACGGCGTCAGTGCTACCACTCGTCTAGGATGCAGAGCGAGAGAACAACTAGAGCACACACTGAGACTCCTAACACTCGTTCAGGAAACAACGAAAGAGAAGAGAGCACATCACTGCTGACTCTAAGACACACACATACAGCTGGACCACAGCACACATTGACACAACTAGATTCAAGATTTCTTAATGACATTTCATTACTATACATCCCTCAACAATGCTTTAGGATGTTCCATTGACTTTGAATGGGCCTTCCCAGCATTCGGGGTTCAGTTAAAAATATATCTACACTGTCAATGGAAACTGTTTTTGTGCTTCAGATTCACATCTTCTCGAGAGGAGTCCGTTCAATTAATGTGGTTGAAAATTGCACCTCTCAATCCACTTTTGCCCTTTGTGCTAACAGGGCCCCGTTCACACTGCAAGCATGACATAAGCATAGCAGGCACAGGTTCCTCCCACTTCTTTCAGTTCAGCACGTCATGCGCAAACCTGCGAAGGCAGGAAGAGAATAGAAGGGATGCACATTTATGCAAGTAGCTGGAAGCAGTTCTCATGCATTTAAAACTGAGCCTGGCAAGAGGAGGAGCAATGTTATCATTTTATTAGCATTGGCTTTTATGAACAACTATTCAGCTGCGGTTATCAAACATCTTGGCAGATGACAACAATTGAAAATTAGCCTGTTGGCTAACACTGGCCCATTTCCATTAGTGTTTAATAATGTGCACTGCGAATCTCCCATAGAGCAGCTTAGGGTTAAGTGCCTTGCTTAAGAGTGCAAAGGTGGCAGCCAAGATTCAAAATGCAATTTTCAGGCTACTAGCATGTTAGTAAAATTTCATTTAAATGTGCACAGCGATGCTGGTGGAAATCATGTTTGTTAATATTTGTGTTTATATTTCCAAGCAGACACTTTTGACCAACAAAGGCTACTTTATATTTGACCCAAAGACCAAACAAAATATTCCACAGAGATAGCTCTGGTAGAATGTAGAAATCTGGTGTTATTGTTTTGGGGACAGACTGCCTCTGTTTGTGTTCATTTTTTTGGAGCCTGGGTAACATAAAAAGACCAGATCATCCAGAAAAATGAGCTGGCGAATCATGAGGACATTATTTTTTATAAAAAGTGCCATGTCTTTCCAAACAGCAGAACATCGCTGAGCCTCAGGAGAGCACATTACTTGGAGCAATTGAGACCCTGAGACATCAGGGAAATAGCCTTGAAGAGGCCATTTAACTTTTGCCTTCATTTTGTCATTAGTGGTAAACTGAGGCCTTGTACACACAAAGATGGGTATTTATGAAAACAGATGTGTTTTCCTCCCCTGTACTTAAGAACAATTACGTCAGCTCAAAAAGAGATGGAGAAGACTGTCTGGGACGCATTGAACAAATAGATGACAGAGACAGAAATCTGAAAACCGAAGAAGGACGGCCACATCACAATGCAAAAACCGTTTTCCCTATCCACATTAGTTGCTAAAGCCAGAATATATTCACTTTGTTCGGGGTTTTTGGATTTTAAGTGACTGAAACCTCAGTGTTCGTGTGGACAAAAGGTGAAAATGCAGAAAAACAATATATCCATCTGTGTGTACTGGGTCTGAATGTTAACATTGGTTAACATTGGTTAGCTTCTGACAACTGACTGGGGAAATCTTCCTTCCTCACTTGATTTCAGTTGTAATTCTGTGTGAAATATATTATTCACTTTAGCCCAAGTTGTTATCAGACTCCAGCCACGTTAAGGCGGATTTTGCTCTCTTTCTGGCTTACTCTATCGGCACAGCAAGAAATCACAGCCTTTGTAAACACAGAGAGGGAATTTGGGACAAAAATGAAATTTTTTTTTTACTTTGGAAGCTTTGATTTTTCATACTTCACTTTTTTATTTAAAGCACTGTGTGTGGGTGCACCCCTGTGTTGGTTTCTTACAAGAGTGAAGGCTGTGTGTATACAAATGTCTTTCAGCACACTCACAGAACGGACAGCAAGCACAATGCCGTGATATGCTGTATCTAATCAATGTAAAACAAAAGTGTATGACAAAAACTCACTGTTCCTTCTTAATTGTCTAACAGCTACATCATTTTCATTTAAAAAAAGAAATCACTTGAGGTTGCTGTTTACTAAATGTAGTGGATTTTTATGCGATTCTGTGAGAGTGAGTGAGAGAGAGTGTAGGTGCGTGTGCATGTGTGCGTTTGTGTATGTGTGCGTGTGAGAGAGAGCGAGAGCTTACAGTATGCCTTCGACTACAGTGCATGATTTAGTGGTGGCATGGCTGAATGGTTAGGGAGGTGAGTGTGAGTGTGAGTGTGTGTGTGTGTCTGAAACTGAGACAGCCTTCATAACCCCCATTAGCTGGAGAGGAGGAGAGTAATCACCAGGAGAAAAAATAGAGAGACTGGAGAAGGAGAAGAGAAATGAAATTAGGGTCTCATGTAGCATTTCCTCTCTCTCTTTCCACAAGTGGATAAACAGACCCCTGCACTAAAAATTATCTCTCTCTGTCTCACTCTCTCTCTCACATATCACATACATACACACACACACACACACACACACACACATAAATGCATGCATGTGCACACACACACACACACACACACACATAAATGCATGCATGTGCACAAACACCTTGTCACACACACATACACACAAGCACAGAATCAAATTAAAACACATCTGTTCAGTGTTTGATACAGAGCCAGGAATGAATTTTTATCAAGTGCAAGTTGGTTGAATCTTCTGTGAGACTCACCCAAGCATTGCCAGATGGGAATCTCCTGAAACTGATGCATGGAAGTCTGAATTTTCTAACAGCCTTGAACATCAGCAGACCCAACCACCTGACAATATACACCTGACTATACCTCTTGATTGGTTGAATAAATGTCAAGTATGAATGATATATGTAGACAGGATATCAGCCTGAAGGTGGGATGGACTACAGTGAGAATACACTTCAAAGACTCCTTATAACTATAACGACAATGCCAAATAGCACCACAAAATACAATGATAAAACTGTGTGTAACAATATTGTTGGGATCACTTTCAGACCAATTCTGAGAACAATAAATTAATTAAAAATTAGCAATTAAAAATACATTTTAGACATTACATTCATTGACATAAGGAGAGACTTTACCATTGGTTAACTAACATATTGCCCCCCCCCACGGCACCTTTATCACACTCCTGCATCTTGTTCTGCCAATATCCTGTTAACGAGTCATACTCTTTGCAAGGTTTCAACTGCGTTGTAGCTTGATTGTTAGACTTCTATTCTATTCTTGAGTGTTAGTCTTCTAAATGTAATGGAATGCAGTTGGTTTCCCTCCATAGGTTTAGCTGAAGTCATCCCTCGTTCCATAGAACTGGGGCCCTGGCTGATGACCTGAGTAGGACTGGATGGTTGCTCTGGAGGTGATGCGGTTGGTGGAAGTACGTCACCGGTTTTTGTCTCTCTATTGTCACGGAACAGAGCGAGTCGGACCCAAATACGTCACGTTAAACACACGGGAAACGGGGAAAGGGAGTGTGTGGATGCTCTTTGAGTGGCGAGTCATTTAACCAGGGCTGGGGAGCAGAGCGGAGGTTGAGGACAGGAGGTCAAAGCCGGAGCAGAAGAACGTTTACCAGGGACAGGCGGAGGTCGGTACCAGGGGCAGGAGAGCAGAGCCGAGGTCAATCGGTCCGAGGTCGTCAATGAGAAGCAATCAGGCAGGTCACAGAAAACAGAGGACGGGGGCAGGCAGGGAAACAAAATAGGTACACAGGAACAGACGGGCGACGGAAACACAGGATCTTCGGGAAACGGGTTTCGGGAGCAGGAGCAGGAGTCAGGGTAAGTGCTTGCCTTGCATGAGTAGCAGTAGGTTCGCAGACGGTCTGACAGGGAACACTGGAAGACAGGGGTTTAAATACAAGACAGACAACAGATAACAAGTAACAGGTGGCATGTAATAATTGCATCAGGGAGGCGTGAGTGAGTGGGAGGGGCAAGAGATCAGGAAGAGACCGGGTGATACTGATGGGCAGACATGACATCTATAGTCTGTGACATATTCACAAAGATTTGGCCATTATTTCCAACATGATGGCTTTCTCAAAGGTCCCTGGATTCCAGGCCCCAAAGTCTTCTCTGATTGAAATAGTAATCATGGCACTCATTGAACAGGAGTATATTTGAATTGCATTGCATGACCACAGCTCTCTAGGATAATGGGGTACAGAAGCTTGACCTCAAGAGTCAGTCAGTTGTTGTGTTAGACAGCAATAACTCCCCGAGCACAAGTCAGGACCTTTAATTAAGATGCCATGCATGCGCTTTTACAAGCATAATAAAAAATTAAATAAATAAATGAATGAAAAAGACATGAAATTAAAATGCTAAGCGTGAGTTGACTGAAGCAAAGAGGCCAGGCGGTCAGTCAGTGAAGCAGATCTCAGACAGGCGAGCTGGGACACCAAGGCACCGGGCGGGAAGAAGAGAAGAGAGAAAATGGTATACATTCTGAGAAAAAAGGCAGAGAGAGAGAATGTTTAGCCTAATACTAAATCGATCTGGATACATCTGACGGTTTTTGCATCCAAAATATCACATCCTAGTTTCTTTTATCATAGTTACCCAGTAACCACAGGGGTCTAAAGTGTTCCTACCCCTCATCAAACAGGCTTCAGATAAGACCCCCCCCCCCACACACACACACACACACACTGTGTGGCCAGTTGAAACTGAGCTGCCTGAGGCTCCTCATTGATGTTGCATTTCATGAAACACTTGTTTCATGTTGCATATTTCTGCTTTTGTACTTTCTCATAGCAGGATTTAGCATACAGCTCATGATCTAGGGTCACCTTAGGTTAACCACACACACACACACACCTCCACAGAACTCTCAGAGCACCCACCTCCTGAGTTGATCCCATTTCTGATTAAGCGTTACCATAGTCCTGCTAAGCTACTCCACACCATATCATTCTGCATCAAGCAGTGCCATATTTGGGGATGTGGAGCACCCCTTTTTTTTGTTGCTCACATCCTCTGTCCATCATCCTTCAAATCCCCTTGTGTATATGTGTGTGTATGTGTTTGTGTGTGTGTGGGGGGGGCATAAATTGTTATTAAAGCTCATTAAACTGAATGATCTATCAAGAACATTCTATCTGAATGGATAAAAAATACCTACTAACCTGCCAAAAAAAGAAGAGCTAATTTTACGCTGCAAGCCAGACTGTGGACCATTTCATTAGCGGCTGAGACTCACAGCTCACAGAGACCAGCAGGTAGTCCAGTGAGAAGGAGCCAGTCACTCATCGTCTGCTTAATTAGCGTCAATTTATTAATCAACAAACATGGGTGTGAAAGGCTAACGTGACTGACTGTGAGAGACTGAGGCTGGGGTAACTGAGGTTGGTGACACACGTGGGTGTCTGTCAGAGACTAAGGTGGTGCCTGTCAAATGGTGCGTTCAGGAATAATGAGAATTTTTCCCAGTGATGACTGTGATGATGGTTTAAAACACGAATATATTAATTAGGACAGAAGTGGTAGCGTAGTGGTTAAGGAACCTGGCTAGCATGCTAGTAGCCTAGAAATCAATTCAGTTCAATCAATCAATTCAACTGGGTTCGATTCCTGACTGCCACTGCTGTGCCCTTGAGCAAGGCACTTAACCCTAAGTTGCTTTAGGGGAGACTGGCCCTGATTGAATTGATAGTGTAAGTTGCTTTGGATTAAAGTGTCTGCCAAATACATTCATGTTAAATGTAATAAATGTTAATCATAAGTTAAGGAATGTGTTTGCTCAAAAATATGTCTTGCATAGGGTGTTTTTATTTGCGTTAAAATCACTGACTGTCCATGTGGTCAACGCTGGAGTACTTCCTGCTTACTCCTGATGTCACTGAGTTGTTTTCAGTGTTTGGTGCCATCCTGTCCTGTCCTGTTCACATGAGAGTGGTGGAACCACTGAGCACACACACACACACACACACACACACACACACACACACACACACACACACACACACACAGCTAAAGACTATCAATCTTCCCTGACATCTTATTACCTGCTAACAGAAACTAGCAGCAGCAGCAGATAGGTGTGTTGGGGATCTATTTCACTTATTTATTTATATCCTCATCAAACTCACACACACTCTGTGTATGAATGTGTAGGCTGTGTGTGTGTGTGTGTGTGTGTGTGTGTGTGTGTGTGTGTAGGCTGTGTGTGTGCATGTGTAGGCTGCGTGTAACTGTGTGTGTGCATGTGTGTGCATGTGTAGGCTGTGTGTGTGTGTGTGTAGGCTGTGTGTGTGTATGAATGTGTAGGCTGTGTGTGTGTGTGTGTGTGTGTGTGTGTGTGTGAATGTGTAGGCTGTGTGTGTGTGCGTGTATGTGTAGGCTGTGTGTGTGTGTGTGTGTGTGTGTGTGTGTGTGTGTGTGTGTGTGTGTGTGTGTGTGTGTATGAATGTGTAGGCTGTGTGTGTGCATGTGTAGGCTGTGTGTATCTGTGTGTGTGTGTGTGTGTGTGTGTGCATGTGTAGGCTGTGTGTATCTGTGTGGGTGTGTGTGTGTGTAGGCTGTGTGTGCCTGGATTTGTGCAGCAGTTAACTCCTTACCCAATAACAGCTGCAGCTAACAATGGCATTGTTCTGAGAGTGCATTTCCTTCCCTACAGAGTATACAACCCAAGAAACATCCCACACACATACACACAGACAGACGCACACACACACACAAACACACATACACATGCAAATACACACACGCACACATACACACATATATACACATATACACAAACACAAAAGGGAGTAAATATGCTCCCCTGTTAAATGCAGCTGGAAAGAGCCATAAGGTGTCATAATTCATTTATTTCCATGCACAGAGAGAGATTGTTAAATATTCACCAAATATCCCACCAAAGGTTGTTCTCTATCTTTGGCCTTCTTACAGGCAGTGCTGGGGAAGGCAGCCCTCTCACTGCTCTCCTGATCTTTTGATCTCAATGCTTATCACCTTTTCCCGCTCTCATCCCTCTCTCTATCTCTTCATCTCCTTCTCTCCCATCCTTCCCTCTCTATATACTCCAGTCCTTTCCTCCCTCTCTCCTCCTTTCTCTTTTTCTGTCTTTAACCATTTATTTTACTGCACATTCCCTCTCTCTCTACCTCTTTCTCACCCCCCTCCTCTCTCTTTCTCTCTCTCTTCCCCTTCCCTTTCTTGCTTTCTCTCTTGTCTTCCTCTCTCTCTCTCCTCTCTTCCTCTCTCTCTTTCTCTGTCCTTTCCTCTCTGCCTTCCTCCGTTTCTTCTCTCCCTCCCTCCCATCTTTCTTCCAATTCTCTTTCTCACCTTCTCTCTCTCTCAGTCTGTCCATATCCTGTGGCAGCTCTTGTCTTTCTGCTGTGGCTCTTGGGCCTGCAGGGAGTGGGCATCAGGCTCTCAGCGCGAGGTGTTACTGGACCAGCAGGGGGCGCACTGCGTGACTGATGGCGCTTAATGAGCCCGTCACCCCCCCACAGACAAACGCCCCGATTACATCTGTGCCCCGCCTGGCAAGGGGGCCACACTGGCTGGGCAACACTTTGGGCAACACATCTTATGACAGCACCACACAGACACACACACTCACACACATACACACACACCTCCACTGCCACTGATGCTATTATGAGCCTCGCATCACACAGCTGTGACAGGTGTCCTTGTGTGCCTTTTTGAGAGAGTGAGACTGTGTGTGTGTGTGTGTGTGTGTGTGTCATGTGCACACGCTTTTGCGCATTTTTGCCTGTCTATTTTTGTATTCATATATCTGTCGTGTTTGTGTGTTTTATCTAGGTGTCATCTTTCATAAAATTCTGCATGGGCGAGAGTGTGAATGATTATGAGCTGATACGAGACTTGGTGAGTGTACACTTGTGTGTGTGTTTGGTGCAGAGAGAGAGAAAGAGAGAGAATATATCAAGAAAAAACAAAAATAGTCAAAAAGTCATAATGAAGGGTAGCCTATACTGACCCAAAAGAGTGTGAGTGCAAGGTCAGATATGTGTATGTGTCCTTCACTGCTTCCCTTATACAACTACTCACTCCCGACTGCACTTATATCACATTCCAGCATGTTCATCTACTGCCAATTCCCTGTTAGCAAGTTGCACTCTTACTAAGGTTTTTAATTGTGTTTTAGCTTGAATGCTAATCCTTTTTTTTGTAGGTTGCTTTGGATAACTGTGTCTGTGTAAATGTAAAGATAAACGGACAGGATAATCAGGCCTTCACTACAGAATATGAAGGCACAACAAACGATTGTATGAAAACAAACTTGCATGTACACACACACACACATACATGCACACAAACACCTGTGTGTACACATGTTCACACTTAAACACACAGTTGTACAGGGAAGAGGTTCTGAGCTTAACCAATAATGACAGCCCTTATCTTCAGTAACCTTAATCAGAAAGGATACATCTGTTGGGCCACCATAACAGGTTATTTTGAGGCAAACACACACAAGCATAAACACGCACATACATGCCCACACACACACACACACACACACTGTACATACACAACACATGCATGTATAGCTTCCATAAATTTTGGCTCTTCTCCAGATCCTCCATCTGTATGGCCAGCTGTCTGGCCAATCCCTTGTCTGTCATGGTTTCCATGGAGACACAAGCCTGCCAGTGGCCGTCATAAATGATTGATGGGTGTCCCTCATACGCACAGCTTGATAAATGACCAACCCCTGGACAGAGACCTTGAACTATTCTCTCTCTCTGTTTGTGTCACATATGCTATTCTGTCCTGTTCAGTATTGCATAAACACACCTGTGCCGTACATACACACCAACCTGAACACATTCAGAAAGCACATACAAACACATAATTCTTGCATTATATCTGTAAAGCTTAATTGGAAACATCCCTAATGCACTGACAATTCGCATGATGTACGAATACTATCTGTACAGCTCGGAAACATCCCTAATGCACAGACACTTACGTATCGCATGGGCCTACGTGTGTCCCTCTACATAGAGCAGATGTCCAGTGATGTGATGTGATCTGATCATGTCCCATTATGTCCCATTTATATTGAACAGATGGCACTTTAAACATGCTATAGATGGGCTGTTCAGAACCCCTAGTCAGAACCCTTGACAGCAATCTTCAACTTCAACAGTTGCATAAAAGTAAAGTCAGTATTTTATTACCCAAAGAACATTTCTGGTAAGTAACTAGAATTTCTCTGACAGACACTAATTAAGGCTTATTCATAGTAAGTTACTTGCTGTATATGAATTATGGTCATATTAATATGTTTAATATGCTTTGGTTAATATGTAGCTTATAAGGCAGTAGTACAACAGGAAAATTTCTTCTCCTTCAATATTTAGAAAAGATGGTCTATTCAAAACCAAGAACTACAGACTCCTAATAGTTTCTAAAAGTCTCTAATAGTCTCTAATAAATAAGTTCTAATTACGTCTGTTTGATTAAGAATAACTGTTTGCGAAAATAATTGTTCCTGTTGGAATACCAGCTTATAAGCCCCTTACTGAGCAAAGCATCTTGAGATCATAATTCATATACAACAACTAGCTTACTTACTATGAATAAGCAGTAATTAGGAGTTTATATTGGAGAAATGCTAGTTCATGGTCTACTATGGGTAGAATAAGATAATTCAGAATAAGGTGTTAATAGGTGACTTGTAATGACTAACAAATGGCTAGTGTGTTACTAATTTGCATGGTAATAAGCTGCTAGTTAAATAGTGTCCCCTGATCTAAAGTGTTACCACATTTTCAAACTAAGAGGTCTCATGTCAAAAACTGATTTAAGATAAATGTATACATACTCCTGAATGCACAAACATGTTTTTGTGGGGTTTTTTTGCTTTGTAGCTTTTAGCTCCATTACAGGGTAATTCGAGTGAAACAGTCTGTTGGGGGAAGCCATAAAAAAGTACATTTGAGTCTTAATGATCATGACCTTATAAATGAATTAGGAGGTCCAGTCCATCTACAGCCTCATAAAGCATCCCCTACGCGTCTGACTTTAACAGTTCTTTACCTTCCCAGTGTCCAGATAGTCTAATGCTCTCCTCTCCCTCTCCACGAGCCGCTCTGCTATATACGGTGTCGCTGGATCACATATAGAGACCTGAGGACGGTTAATAAATCATGCTATAAATTAAAGGTCACTCTCATTTTTCCCCGTTGTGTTGCATAGTGGCTGTGTGAGGCACAGCGGCAAAACAGTCCCATTTGTTAGCGCAATGCCAGGGCCGAGCTGGGTCAGAGGACAGCTCAGTGCAAGAGGTTGAGGAATCGCTCAGTAACTGGGGAGTTGCAAGTTTGAGTCTGGCTCCTCCTGACCTTGTTGAAGTGTCCAAGAGCAAGATACTCTGCCTCCCATTGCTCCTGATGTACAGATTGGTGCCTTGCATGGCAGCCTCCACCTTTGCAGTGTGTGTGAATGGGGAATGTAAGGCACATTGGAAAACGCTTTGAAGAAATGTGCTACATAAATGCAGTCTACGTGCCACTAGACCTGAGGTGCTTTTTAAATTCAGTAAACTGTGGTCAACATTTATGGCAAACACGTTTTCTCTGACCACTTCATTTTGAGTGTTTTTGTGACATTAAAATTCCATCTCCACGGTAGGTTAAACCTTCATTTTGACCCCTGTGAATTCTTGCAGAGAACTACTCCCTGTGCGAGTGTTTGGGAATGTTCACGAAGAACTCAAGACAAGCGGCAAACTATTCAAGAATGTTCACTCGTGTTTCACTCACACCTCTGGCTGGATCCAATTCAGGCCCAAGTGCTGTCTTTAGTAGTGACTGGGTGGACGCATTTGTCCTGATGTGCGCTGGAGTTTAATTCCCTTTCACTCAGGTATGGTAGGGGAAAGGCAGACATTTATCCGATTTTCATGCAGAGCAACCTTCTTATGTTTACAGCTGTGTTATCACAGTCCAGGCTAATGATGTCAGTGGATCCTGATGAACATAATCCCAAGAGATATACATGAATAGCCATAAAATCAAATTTACATACTGGACATATATGTGGCATTTATTTCTATGTATACTAAAAAAGGGACAAAATCTGCCAGTTAGCTCTTTGTTTCTCTTTTATTTTTAATTAATTTTAGGAATACTAGGGTCTTTAATCCTTTAAAGAGTCTTTGAGGAGTCTTCAGACATGTTTCTCATGCTAGTGTGTGTACATTCCCTCCGGTTCAGAACCAAGGCACCCCACTGGCTGCCTACCAGGAAGCCAGGTAATTTCACCATGACTACCTTTAGCATTGTTAATCAAGTGAAAACATTCCAATCAAACCACTTAATTAAGGTCTGAATTAATTAGTATGGTTATAAATGCATAAAGTACAAAAATGTGTGTGTGTGTGTGTGTGTGTGTGTGTGTGTGTGTGTGTGTCTGTGTGTGTGAGATCAGCCCCACCCCCCTGTACAGAGTCTCATCCTCACATTAATGAATGTAATTAAATGAGGAGTCGACTTTGTCTCTGGCCTAGTTAATCACACATGTTTAACGTGATTCCATCCGCCACAGAAACTCACATAAACTCACTTGCTGAACAAGAACTCGAAGTAAAGATAAATCCACAAACCTTTACCAAATCTCTTACCCCATAGATAGATAGATAGATAGATAGAGGGACAGCATGATGCGATCAAGATGATTTAGATCTAACACGAGAGATATTTCGCAGTGCAGATATAATGTAAATCTTGGCTCAGTTGTAAATGGGCATGTCACCCTCAACAGATGAGCACACAGCTCAAAAATCAGCACAGAAAAACAAAGCTGTCAACATTCAGCGGTGTCTTGACAAAAGACTGAGTGTCCTCTCTTTATATAAAGATTTTAGCATGACTTGTAGTGCCTCATCACTGGAGAGAGGAAATGAATAGTGGTGTGTGTGATGACGGGAAAGGAGCTGACTGAGAAATGGCCTGAGAGTGGGAGCCAAAGGCAGACCTGTCAGAGCTGTCATTCAGACAGGAGGAAGAGGAAGAGGTGGAGGAAGAGAAGAAGCATGCCTCTGAGTGCCCCCCTGTGCTATTAAACCCCTCTAAAGGACAACAACAAACACTATACAAATAAAAGAGAAATGGTGAAACATTAAATTTGTGTGTGTGTGTGTGTGTGTGTGTAGACAGATAGATAAATAGATATATAGATGCTTTTATTATCCCATAGGAAATTCCTGTGGGGGGTGGGGGGGAATCCAATCTTGACTTAGAAAAAAAAAAAAAAAAACTAAACTAAAAAGTAGACCATGTGATGTCTAGGCATAGGACATACGGGTCACTGTGTGGTGTAGAATCAAGCAGACCAGTCTATCTCACACCTCCTCTGTGACGTTGTAGAGCTGTATGGCCCGTGGGACAAAGAACCTTCTCAGCCTGAGTCAGCTGAGCATGTCAGAGACAGGAGTCTGCCACTGAACATACTCCTCTGTCTGGAGAGTGTGTTGTGCAGGGGGTGATGGTCATTGTCTAGTATAGATATCAATCTATTTAGGGTCCTCTTTTCTGCTACTGATGTCAGTGACTCCAGTTTCATGCCAACAGAGCCAGCTTTTCTCACCAGCCTCTAGTTGTCCAGCATCCCTCGTCCAGGTGCAGCAGCACACCACAGCACGTGTGTGTATGTGTGTGTGCTCTGTGTGTCTATGAGTGTGTGTATGTGTGTGTGTGTGTGCTCTGTGTGTCCATGAGTGTCTGTCTGTGTGTGTGTGTGTGTGTGTGTGTACAAGTACGTGTGTGCTCTGTGTGTCTATGAGTGTGTGTGTGTGTGTGTGTGTGTGTGTGTGTTCATTTAGAGTGGGGTCTTCCTCCTAAACTGACTTTGAAAAAGGACAGGAAGAGGAGGGAGTACAAGGACAAGGGAAATCAGGGCTGGAACTGAGACAGAAAAAAAATCCACTTGAGTTGAGGTGTTGAGATTACTCCCAAATTAAAGCAGCAGTCTGCCTGACACCTGAATATTTGTGCACAACAGTGGAAGCTAAATAGAGCAATGGAATGCTACTGCTAATTGCAGACTAGTAAACAGTCTTACAGACGTGTCGTGTTTGAAAAACACTAAAAGCTTTCATCAGTCATGGGGCTAATGTGTTTTATCACTGTAACTCTCAGAGACTGCAATGAACTGGCTATAAAATTCTGGGCACCATTTAACTCTCACTCAAGGATCTTTCAGTTTTTTTTCTTTGGATTTATCAAAATTTGGTAATTGTCTTGTGACTTTTTATATCATTCTGTTATTAGATTATACGTGTCTGGCTATTTTATTTATTTTACTTTCCATGTAATCTGTGTGTGTGTGTGTGTGTGTGTGTGCATACACACCTGTGTGGTGCTTTTGTCCAAATCTATGTATGAGAGGAAAATCTGATATCAGCAGCTGTTAGCCCTGCAGCAATAGTGGGTAGCCATGCTGTTTTTGAGCTCTCTGTGCATGAGTGTGTGTGTGTGTGTTTGCATGTGTGTGTTGCCTTAGAGCTCTGTGCATGGGTGCACATATGCAATGCATGTGTCTGTGAGTGAGGGAGAGTTTTCAGGCCATCTCCACACAGGAACCTGTTACAAGGGTAAGTGTGTGTTCCCATGTATGTGTGCAGATACTGTGTGTATGTGTGTGCAAATATGTGTGTGTGCATGCGTATGTATGCGTCTGTGTGTGTCAGCCTGTCAGGGGTAGTCAATGCAGCAGTGAGAGAAGGCGTCGGCAGCTGCAGTGATGATTGACAGCACGGACTGCAGCGATCCACCCCCCACCGCCCTCTGTTCAGACGTGATGGATTCACTTTGATGCATGCTGCCCCACCATGGGTATTTCTGGGTGGAGGTCGACAGATTGAAGCCACACCTGGTCCAAATCCGCAACTGATGTGGGATGGGTGCATTTACACTGAATGCTATATGTTTCTTTCCCACCTCTGTCATGTTTTTTTTCCACTGGCATACATGTTGTTACCCTCGACTGTGGACTACACTGATTGTACATAGCTGTCCTTTCCTTTGCCCAAGGCTCACCTCACCACAGGTGAACAAACACAAAATACACACTGACTAATACTCTTAGCACATAGCAGCTTACAGACTGGTTACTGAAATTATGATAATTGTAAGTATGTGCTGTATATAGTATGTTTACAAATTTATAATGCTTTTCAAATGCTTTTTTCCCTCTTGTTCTCTTTTCTGATTTTTCTTGGATTTTCTTTCTAAGCTCTGTTTGAATCTCTTTTACATTTATGACCACCACAAGTGAGGTAGACAGATTAGCACCACCTAATGCTTCCACTCAATCACATTTCACTACAGCATTAGTGAAGTTACCTAGTCAAAAAAATTGTAGGACAGGCTAGGACCAATCAGCGAACAGAGATAAGACAATATATTTTCTGGGAGGGCTGAAAGGAACGTCATAACCAAACCTAGGGCATGCCCAATGTTTTCACAAGTTCACAGAATTTGCCTACCAGGAAGTTAACGTATGCATACTGAGAAGTGCCAGACTCTGCACAAAATGAACAATGTGCAAGAGTCTGGTCCATCGGGATACAAGCAAAATGCTCCAAGGTTTAATATTCAAATTTTTCTTCTTCATCTCTTGCAGTTCTGACATTAGCAATCTGATGTTCATATTCACTCAACACAAGCGATTATGTTTAACATTGCCAAGTGTTGTAGGTAGACCAAATAGTGAAATGGCAGCTAACGGTAACTGGTGGAGGCACAGGAAAACTACACTGAATCAAAGTCTCTATCAGTAAGCGTTTGCTGCTGTTTTACATCAAATTCTTTCATTCTCGTACCTACCAATGGTTCTCAGCAATGTCAAATAACAGGATTGATGGATTCACACCAGATTTCACCTTTAAGGTTTGGTGAAGGTCGGCATAGTAAAAAAGACTTAATAAAGAGCTTTTGTAAGGTATATCATCAGTGCACTAAGAGTGAACATCACTGGGGAACCAAGCCATGGTTGATTTGTGTACCTTGAAGATGTAATGAATGTATGACATGAATCCCTTTGCCTTTGGCAAAGCAAATACTTAATAAAGGGAAATCAATTTGAAGGTAGATAAGACAGTTGTCATTGTTGGGTTCATTGATATGTACAGTCGATTCAATGAAATGTACGTATGCAGTTTGTGGTGTCTTTTCAGTGATGACAGATGATAGTTTTGAATTTATTTATTATAGAAATGAGTGAAATGATGACCTTATCAATCACAAGAAAATATCACCCCTACACATTTCTGCATCACAGTACAGATTAAATGTTGACACAGTGTCCTGCTCTAAATTAGACCAAAATAAATTATTTTTACAAAAAATAAAGAACATATCCATGCAGGGGCTGAGCCAGGATTTGTCAAGGTCAAAACTGGCCAACAATGCACACCCATTAAGGAAATTTTGGGAAAACTACACGCAAAAATGACATGCAAAAACTGTTACATGTAAGAGTTTGTTTTGTTATGACAAAAAGTAGGATATGAACCTTTTAAAATGAAACCTAACCTAAACCTACCAACCTATAACCTAACTCATTTGTTTTCTCTATTCACATACACCACAATCACCTCTGTTGAATGCCCACCCTGCCACTCACTGGCTGACTCCTGTCACCTACTCCCCCTGAGCGGAATGTGATCAACTTCACGGGAGGCCCATGCCAGAACCGACTCTCCTTCCTAGAGGCCCTTCCTTGTCACCTATGGCAGGATCGACTCTCCTTCCTAGAGGCTCTGCAACTGACCCCTCATTACAATGGCACTGTCAAAATGGACCCTCCCAATGTTACCCCCATGATCAATCCCACTCCTATGCCTGGTTGCTACTACACTATCCAGCCATAACTTTTGATACCTATGGCTTGACAACCATATAATGTTGTGGGACAATATTTTTTAATTATTATGATGCTCAGCTAGTCATGGATGGAAGTCATAGACAAACTGTAGTCTATTATGATAACCACTTTCCTGCATGACCCCTTGCAATTGGGTTGGCCCCTTAAGCCATGGATCTGCCACAGATAGGTTTCTTCCTAGACCAACTACAACAAGGGAGTTTTTCCTCACCTCTAGTGCTCTTGGGTGCTCCTTGCTGTAAAGCGCCATGAGACAATACTATTGTAAAAGGCACTGTATGGATATAATTGAATTTAATTTAATTGAAAATTAAATTTGACATGAAAAATACTGTAATAGTGTCCAGCTTTGTGCCACATTATGTGGTAATCCATTCGTGTAAGCCTGTGCAATTAAAATTTCACTGTCCCATTATTTCCTAATAAGTCAACACCAAGAACCACTTAGTTCTGTTGCTACAAGGTTGGTGTTTACTTAAATTAGTTTCCAGAAATCGTTCACAAGTATACTGTGATCACAAACACTCCCCCCCCCCTCCCTCTCACTCTTTTTCTAAATACATTCTTTAGTGCTAGTCACCACTTTAATCAATCAGGAACTCTCCAGGGTGTCTCCCATCTCAGTCTTTGTCATAGTTCTCTCTCTCTCCCTCTCTCTGTCTCTCTCTATCTTTCTCTCTCTCCCTCTCTCTCTCTCTCCATGTGTGTCATCACCTGGAGCAGAGGGTAGGTACAGAAAATGAACACGACCCTGCACGTATCCCTCAGGGAATCTGGGTAAGGTCAGCAGCCCGACGGTCAATAGTCTGTTCGCCCGACACACAAAAAGGCCTTTCACACAGGACAAAATGGCCCTTGAAGGGCAGTCAAGGAATTCAGTGTAGTATTGCCCTCCCCTGCACTCTTCACAGCAGACCAATCAATCTGACCTCCCACAACACCTTCCTCTTAAAGGACATGATGCCCATTTAGAGATTAACTGAAGAGGGTACTGGTGTTTTGTTAGGTTTGTGTTGTTTTGTTAGGGTGTAGAGAAGCTGACCTCTCTCTGTTAGTCCCAATAACCACTAGCATCTGTGGATGATAACAGTAACTAACTCCATCGCATCATTGCTTATATCAGGATGTGCTTCAGCTTACTAATTAGATTATAATAATCAGGCAGGCATTTTTCACTAGTTCACCCAGCCAATCATATCGAGCTCTGAGTATAGTCATGTTTTACTGCAGTCCTGTGATGCCAATAGCGGAGATCATGTTTGAGTGATATTTGTTGGCTTGCTGTGAATAAGGGCTTGTATGAGTTATGAGCTAGTGAGATAGAGGAGAGAGGGAGGGAAGAGGTAAGTTTCGCAATATCGGAGCATGTGACGTAGTGGACAGGTAAGAATGGTTTAATCTCCTAAAAATGGAAGTTCAAACAGATCAATCTCATTTAGTGAACTTGTTTCCCAAAGCTGAACAATTTATGCGAAAGTGGTTATCTTCAACACTTCTCTGTGTCCCATGACCTGAAACACAACAGACTTAATGAACTGAATTTCTGCCTAGAGCTAGCAAATGTCACTGGCTTACAGGCCAAGACATAGTCAATAGTCATAGTCAAAGCTGACTTTGTGAATCGAAAGAAACACCAGACTTTGTTTGGGTTGAAAACTTTAGGTTGTCAGGTCAAAAATCCATCAATGTCAGCTTCAATATAGGCCTGCTCATGTGAATCTGGACTCAATCTATCCACCTTGGAGTGTACTCATTCATTTGACATTATGGATTAGCAATTCAAATGGTTGAAATTACTAGTAAAAGTTGGAGAGAAACCATGTTACTGTTACCACAGAGCAATATATTGAAGACTACTGAAGCAGTTTCCATCTTATCCCTTTCACCATAATGTGATACGGATCTGTATACATGTGCTATGATATAGCTAACTCAGGGACCTCTCTCTGTGCTATGATATAGCTAACTCAGGGACAGGACCTCTCTTTGTGCTATGATATAGCTAACTCAGGGACCTCTCTCTGCGCTTTGATATAGCTAACTCAGGGACAGGACCTCTCTTTGTGCTATGATATAGCTAACTCAGGGACCTCTCTCTGCGCTTTGATATAGCTAACTCAGGGACAAGACCTCTCTCTCTGGAACAACTCACTTCAGTTCTGATACAATTCTGATACAATTGATTCATTCTTCTGATGTCACTGAAATTTGATCAGTAGAAAGAAGAGTGTAAAAGATTAGGGTGATTGAGTGATGTCAGATAGTAAACGTCTGACATTACTAAAATCTGACCAAAAGAAAGAACAGTGTAAAAGATTAGGGTGAGTGAATGATGTCAGACAGTAAACATCTGACATCACTGAAATCTGATCAGCAGAAAGAGGAGTTTTGAAAGATTTGGGTGAGTGAGTGTGATGTAAAAATAAAAAACTGAGAGTCTGGTGGAGTTGTACTCTGGTACTTCTGTGTCCTTTCTCTCTTTCTTTCTTCCTCTTTCTCTCTATGACACTTTTGGCACTCTCTCTCTCCTTCTTTCTCTGTGACTCTCTTACTAACACTGTCTCATCTCTTGCTTTCTGCTGTCTCTTTTCTTTCCTCTCTCACTCTCTCTCTCTCTCTCTCTGTGACTTTCCTCTTCCCTCCCCCTCTTTTTCCATCTCTCTGCCTTGCTCCAGCTCCTGCTGAGTTTTTATCAGTAATTACTCGGAGAAAGCTTGAGTCTCACGGGTCATAATCATAATTATCATTAACATATCTCATTAAAGGCGGCTGATTTCCATAGACTAGGTCTGGGATAGAGGGAAAAGTGCCCTCA